>JAANDG010000779.1:0-59304 GCA_036852015.1 Pelodera strongyloides | reverse complement strand
AAAGGGATCCATAATTGGTCGGGGCAGCCACTCTGTGAGAGCAATTGCGACCCAGTTTACCATGGAGTCTATCTGTAGTGTGAAAAATGGTGTGGAAATATTTTGTCAAGGGTCGCGCTCTATTGCTAAACATCACTGTCAGGTTTGGTAAAGTGATCATATGAAAGCTAAAGTTGGTCATCTAGTTTGTTCCTTGAAAATCTCTTTCAAACCTCTCAGCCAATAGGGAAAACGCTCGCTAGTTTTCTTTTGTGTATATGAAGAATAATAATCGAGAGTCTCAGTTCTGTGGTTTCTTTCGGGCAGTGCGTGAGTACCGCAGTGCGCGAGTACCGAGTACCGCAAGTGCGCGAGTACCGCAGTGCGTGAGTACCGCAGTGCGCGAGTACCGCATTGGGTGAGTACCGCAGTGCGCGAGTACCGCAGTGCGCGAGAACCGCGAGCATAGTAGCGAGCGTTTTCCCTATTGACTGAGAGGTTTGAAACAGATTTTCAAAGAACAAACTTACAAACTAGACTTCGTATACACAGTACACAATGGAATTCGCTTAGAAAATCGATGTCAGATATAGACGTTTTTGTTTGAGTGTCCACTTCTTACACTGACTAGGACCCCCCTTCTTTAGTATATTCAGTCGACTTTTCGGCAAGACTGACTTGTTTTTACTAGCATTTGGGGATATATCTCGAAAAACTTGCTTTAGTGTATGTTGAGATACTTGACCTGTATTGGAATACCTTGTCTTTCACTTCTTTGCCAGATTTTGAATGAAGTGAAATATACTTTGAAAAGAGACCAGATAGTATTGCTGAAACCACTTGCTCGATTTAATAGGTGAATTTAAAAGTTGCTTACTAGTTTGCAAAACAATGCGTATAAAGCGAGATAAGAATTTTCATATAACTGCAATGTATGTTGTGCACAACAATTAATAACAAAACCCAAATATAGTCAAACACTTTATATTATACTCGTATGTATATACAATGCTCATAGAGCGTTTTTCATTGAACATTTCGTGATTATTTTAAACACTTTTCGTTCAATTCTCCATTTGTGAAATGGAGAAAATTATTAAAGCTGTGGTGAATGGTAGATTAGTGAGTGAGTGCGCGAGCCTGAGCGATTACGCAACTCTGATCTCCGGAAGCGGAATCATTGAGAATCATCTCGAGTTGATAGGGAGCATCGTTCTTCAGCAACTTGATGATGTTCTGAAACATTTTGATTTTAATAAAATATGTTGATTAAAGGGGCAGGTGCGTGAAAAATAATTATCGTCCTTTTTTATAGTTTTATATAGTGTAGTTTATCAAATTTAATGGTCAAGTCGTACTGAGGCAGTATTCACCAACAGTCAGGGAGCCCTCTCTAGGCTCACGGGCGCTCTGAATCTATTTTGCTCTCGCACTCTCTACGCACTCTTTAGCTCCCTGGGGAGGTCGGGGAGGGCTCCCTGCGTGTTGGGGAATACGGCCTCTGGTTTGTGGCATTAGGTAAGTTTCTTTTGATCCAATAAGCCGGAATTTTGCTCCCTTTAGAGATCTTATTGACAATATCGGAAGCAAATATGTTTGTTAGGAACAGGGACGAATGGGAAAATAGGAAAATAGGAAAAAACAAATAAAAACAAAAAAAAAAAAAAAAAAAACCAAATAAAATTTAAAAATAAATAATTTGAAACGCTCACCTCGAACTTGGTGAAATCCAGGGTGATTTTGCGTACAGCGCGTCCGGTCTGGACTGGGCAGGGGATTCCGTGAGAGCAGGCGTCCAAGTCCTGCAAATTGTTGATTATAATATACAATTTATTGTTTATGCATCTTTAGGTTATCAGATTGAATGTCTCATTTTATAGTTTGCAATTAGTCGAGGTCCTCCTATACTACTAATTAATCTCCGTGAAGCCCAAATTACAGACTTTTCCCCATTAAAAAATTGTATAAAAGGTGTCCCATAAAAATTGAGAGCACTATTTAATAGAGTAGCTGGCCTTGTGCCACTACAGTATACTAGGGTACGGTAGCTAAGGTAATAACATACCTTGAGAAGGTTGAGAGTGTTGATCTCACTCCATTGGCAGGCTCCCCATCCTCCCCAGGACCACAACTTGAGGGTCATCTTGAGGCTCGGAGAAGAGTAGACATTGGTGGGGTTGTTGAAGTCGGCGAGAATGTCCAAAGGCTTCGCCAGAGAGATTGGGTACTCGGGGTTACCTAAAGAAACTAGGTTGTGTCTAATTAGTTAATCGCTTCGGATTGCTATTTCAATGCCTTGTGCATTTTAACATTCTTTGAGTTGCACCTAATAACGCTACCCAGTCAATAGCTTACTAGGCAATTGAAACTTGAAAATGTATGGCATTGGTATTCGCCTTACTGTAGATAATTATTAATATCTTACCGCTGGTATCTTGTGTGGTAAGGCTGAAGAACTGAATGGGTCCTGAGCATCCGGGGAACCAGTTTAGCTTTGAATCAGTGTTATTTGGCCATTTTTGGTCGCATCCGAGAGCCACACCGGCGAGGAGAGCAACGAGGACAACACGGTTCAACATACTGAAATTGGCAATAATTACCTCGAATATGGGCAATTGGCTGGTTTAATTGCCCAAGTTTGAGGCATTAGAATTGGCAAATTATTTCACTATAATTTCTGACTATTAAAGCTGAACTATTAACTAACTAAAAAGGAGAACGATAGCACTGACAAGGAAATATATTGATTTAAGTTTAAAGAACGAATCTTATGTTAAAATAAAAGAAGAATCCGATCGCAACAGTTTCGGAACTAAAAATTGTATTATTTTCGTGTTTCTTTCCCCTATAATTTATATCTTTTCTTATCAGTTCTACCATTGATGACATGGGATTTTTGAACAAAAATTTTCTAATTTGAAAGGCGGGGCATACTCTTCTTTTTTTTGTAAATCCGGCTTTAGATATTCAATTGATTAAATACGTGCGGTGTGTAGTCTATTTGAACGTGGAGATAACAAATTTGGAAGGAAAACATTTTGCAAAACGTTTTTTTTTTTAGTTTTGATAAAATGTGAAGATGGAGAACGCAATGAACGGCATGAACTGAGTGATAGTAGCATCTTAAAGCGAAATACCGGCCGGTTTTTGGAACGCATCTCAAGTAGTTGCATTCCTATGCATATATGCAACGTGGGGTCTAATTGGGGTCTAGTTTTTATTCTAATTTTTGCTCATTTGCATATGATGCATAAGAAAGCAGGTGTACGCAGTGCGTTTCAAAAACCGGCCGGTATTTCTCTTTAATAAGCTATGAACTATGACCTTTTTGGAAATCTATGTGCGCCATCTATTATGAAGACATCGGCTGAATTCGTCGTCAACATTACTGCGGATCTCAGCCGTCTCAGCGGAACAATTCATAAAATAAAACCCAAACTATGTTAGCGCTATCGCGCTAACAAAGGATAGCGCACACCCTCCTATTAAATTTCTCTCGAATTAAGTTGCACGCTTTTGAGACGTATATTTTTTAAACCCCCTCTCCCTCCCTCACTCTCTTTCTCTCTTCTCTCTCTTTCTCTCTCATTCTCTCTCTTTATCTCTCTTTCCCTCTCTTTCTCTCTCTTTCTCTCTCTTTCTCTCTCTCTCTGCCCCTTAATCCCTTGATTACTGTATATCCCATCACGACCATTTCAAGCCTTTCCCTTTCATTGACATAATACAGAAAATCACATTTTTCTGACGTCAATTCAACGTTGCGAGACGCTAATCCGAACGCATAATTCTAAGGAATTTCCCTTTATCAAAAATCAGTACGCGCCGCTTTTCGGTATTAATTCAGTGATTAGTTTGGGATTAAAAATCGCAGGAAACTTTCACTTCCAAACAAAAAGCATGTGCCGGCATTTGAAAGGTAAGTTCTACAGGAAGCGGGTAGCCGGTGAATACAAACGAAAACCAATTGGTGACCAGTTACCGACCATTTGGCAACCACTTAGTGATTGTGTTGACTAAATTGATCACCGAGTGGCCACCAAATGGTGTGGGCCACGGAAAGCCAACCGGGACCCGGGACCCACCCCCGTTTCCAATGTACCACTGACATTTTGTTTGGTATGTAAAAAATACGCCCAACATTTTGTTTGTAAATATTCATTATTATTATTATTCGCAAACGTTTCATATACTGTATTGTTTGTAGGAAATGATTCGTAAAAAAACTTCAACCGAAGTATTTTTAAGTCCACATTTTTTTGAAGTGTGTAGTGTGTACCGGTTCAGTGGTGGTTCAAGAAAAATCTAGTTTCATTCTTTTTTTCAGAAGCGAACACGCGTTATCTCCAAGAAAAGCACATTGTAAACTTCAAACAAACAGAATTCCGGGCGTAAGTTATCAATTTGTACCGGGGTAAAGAACGAAGTTCACGTATACAACCGCTTTAACGGACCTTATCCTCAGGTTATCATATCAAAGAACAAAGATATATTCATGATACATATGCATTGTTATCGAAGTACACATACAAGAATAGATATTAAATGTAATTCCTTTATTCGCTTATGAAAGGGAAACATAGGTATCATAGAGTACCTGGTTCGCTGTTGCTGTTTGCTCTTGCTGCTGATTGTTAGTTGCTGTTTCGCGAGGCCGAAACAGGGCGAATCTGGCCCAAAAATCATTCAGAGCTGTTTTAACCTTTAACTTTCCATACATAGGCACAGTACATAGGCAAACTCGCTAAAAGTTGAAGATAAGGGAAAAATTTGAATTAGTACAGCTCTCGCATGCAAGTATGATACTAACAGCTAAAACGTATACTAATTCAAATTTGTCCATGATCTTCAATTTTTGTAGCAAGTTGCGAAAGCGAAAGCCGCCCTGAATGATCTTCTGACGAATTTTACGTTTCCGAAACAACAGTTAAATACTCTAGATATGGAATGAGTAAAATTGGGTAAGAAAGCAGAAAAAGTCCTTCTCACGCGGTGGGTATTTCCGTAATTACATATGTTATGAAGTTATATGTTTCAACAAATACTGAAGAACCGGGAATGTTTGAAAAGTTCGTTTCATCCGTTTTATTTGGTCGACTTGAAAGTAGGGGAAAAGAACTATATAATTTTCGGGTCACTGCATTTACACAGGAAAACGAAATAATTACCGAAAGCACAGAAAACCCTTTTCTTTACAGTCTACGCTTACAATTATTTTGAACATTGTTGATGGGCCACATATTGTATTTATTGCCCAAATAGGACCGTGGTTGGATGTTGAATTTATCCCACAAGCCTATGTATACTAAATATTTTTTTTGGGTTATTTTTTATTTTTTGCTTAAACTGAAAGATTGTTTGAATGGCCGTTACTGCAAGAACAGAGCAGAGTTGGACAAGGGACTATATCTTTGTAAAGGCTCCTTTTATTTCTGTGATTTGTATATTGTATTACATACATATTCTTTGTAATTATAGCAGGAATTCTAAAATTTTATCTAAGGAAGCGGACGTTCGCGGTGCGATAATTTTTATTGCTTTCCGTACACTTTGTCCACATGTTGGAATTGTTGCAAACAGTCTGAATGGATTTTATATCTTTTAAATGGTTAATAAAAATAATTTTTGTTTGTGTATAGTGTGGTTGAACCAGGGTCTTAAAATGACATGTCACATGGTTTGTCAAATGTATGCTGTACAAGTGAATTTCCTAAGTATAGTATGCAAATTAATGTGCCCTTCTGGTTATATCTAACAGAAAATGGCACTAACCACGTTTGAATTGGAATTAGGGAGCAGGGGACAAATTTAGGTAGTGTAGCTCCAATGGTTTGCCTATAGCATCTACTTTGTACAAGGTTAAAGCGGTGTAACATCCGATTTTGAAAAGTAGCTTGCGCAATGTATTAGCAAGTAGTGTATCGTCTAACTGTGTATTTGTCCAGGACGAATTTCAAAAACCGAACATGTATCGCTCAAGAATCGAGCAATTACTGCATATACTATACTGTAGCTTCCAACACACGCTTCAAAAAACCGGATGTTGTACTGCTTTAATTATCCATGCTTAAATTGAATTCATGCAGAGCAATAATATGGTATGCAGTTATTTGCATACATTGGATGAATTTTCTGAAGGCGTCCAATTCTAGCGGAAATATCATATTTTATTTCTTTAATTGAACTTGATGCATTCCGGTGTGCATCAATAATTCAGCCGCAAGTAATTCAGCCGCAGTCCGCAAGTATTTCCTTTCACAAAATTTCCGAAACGAAATGTTCCAAGATAATGGATTTCATATTCCCCCATTCACAGACAAAATTTTAATTGCGAAGATTTTACGTGATGTCACTTTATTACAGAAATTTAATTAACTATAACCTATAACTAATTGGTTAAACCAAACACCCGGTTCTATATATTTGATCATTCTTGTTTACACAATCCTCCCGAAAAACTTTAATCAGTGACCCCGTGGTCTTTCTTATATTCTATAGTCTGCTCGACTGAATACTGTACTTGTACTATATCTAAGACCAGCACGCCACGAACACGTTGGGTTTATGTCGAACTGATAGAAAATTGGCGTTATCGCAAATTTTTACGACCTCCGGGATCCGCCTTGGAAAGGGAAAGAAATACTGGGGAAAAGTAGTTGAATGACATCTTCGGTACTAGCCATACTAGGTTCCAAGCGGCTATCCGATATTTATGCGTTGTTTAGAAATAAGAAAATATTAGATACTTCTTTCGTATTTTATCTAAACTAATACTTTCTGTTAGTGAGCATCGCCCATATAAAGTTGAACCAAACAAAGTAGTAAGTACAGCATTTGAATGAACTTTACGTGCGGCGTGCGTGATTATGTTCGCATAGTTCAGCCATCTCCTGAGTATTTTGAACTAAAGTGAGTTTTTCGTAAGCCTGACCTTTAACACGACTCATCTCTGAACATTTATACTTGTAGCTGTAAATTTTAAACTTAAGACTTTTAAGGTATGAAGACCCAACTCGCACTTTTGGCCCTTGTTGGTGTTGCCTCGGCGTGTTCTGGAAACCAGTGGCCCAACGGAACAGACACGCATCTGACATGGTTCCCAGAGGGAAGCAGCCCTATTGTATTCTATGGACTCACTACCTCTGATGCAAATGGTAAAATGTTGTGTGTGTGCGCGCGCGCGTGCGTGTGTGTGCGTGCGTGCGTGCGTGCGTTCGTGTGCGTGTGCGCGCGCGCGCTTTTGCCTACCTTGTAAAGGGTCTCCATGCAACCCCTTTTTTTCATCACTCTATCTGAAATATACCTGGAGTGGGCCTGACCCTTTAAACATACCACAGTCATAGTTTCAAAATGTAACATATGCGCCACCCAACCTAGTAGGACTGTGGTCCATCTGGTCAGCATACCGGGCCCATCCAATTCATTTACCAAATTGTCCCATTTTAGGTAACCCCGAGTACCCAATCTCCCTGGCCAAGCCTTTGATTATCACAGCCGATATCGATAACACAAAGAACGTCTATCAAGCCGGAAAGCTCACTCAGACTATTAACCTTTACTCGTGGGGAGGATTCGGAAACTGCGCGTGGTCTGCAGTTCCCACATTCGGAATGCTCAAGGTGCGCACTTAAGATAGTTAAAAAAACTTAATTAGGTTTATTGATTATCAATAAATTGGACAAGTAGTGTCGCAAATTTCTCATAGATTGATATTGCTATTTATGCTAAACTAATTCCCGATTGGCCTGAACTACATTATGTCTACAACAGACATTATGTCGTGGTGTGTTCTACCCATTATTTAATTAATCACTTCAATTTCCAATATGCGAAATATAAATCGGAATCCGAAAAAAATACTAATTTACTTTCTCATTTAGGATCTTGACGCCTGCACAAACGGAGTCCCATGCCCAATTCAGCTCGGTCGTCAGAAGTTGCCAATCACCATGGATTTCGCCAAGTTCCAGGTGAGTAGAATGGCGCAGTGGTTTGTTTCGGAAACTTCCTGATAGACATCGCTGGTTCGATTCCAGCCTCCGTCGATTGTTTTGACAAAAAAATTTGTTTAGGACATCATCAAGCTTCTCAAGAACGACGCCCCTTACCAGATGGAGATGATCCTTAACGATTCTGCGTCTGGAGACCAGACGACCGTTATGGCTCAGGCTCGCACCCTCACTCAGTAGTGCAAATGTACATATAATAATAATGTATAATAAAGAATTCTTTGGTGTGACACCAGATATAAATATATGTGTGTTTCCACTGGCATGTAGTATTCAGATGCTGAAAAAAAATTAAAAGAAAAGACATTTTTCCATTCAATTGGGCAGTGTTTTCGCATATTGCATTACCAACAGTACATTTCAACTCCCGAAGGAGTTACATAGAAAACCACTTGCCGACAGTTCTCGGTTTTTCCGTCGGCCAAACCAACCATTTGGTGACCACTTGGTGACATTGTGGTGGCCAAGTCTTCACGAAAACCGCCAGCAACTGGTCATCAAGTGGTCATCAAGTGGTCGCCAAATGTGCGGTGAACGTTTTTCGCTAGAAACCATTTGGTGACCGGCCGCCGACGTTTTTCTGCGGTATTGGCAATTATTCCAATTTTCTGCATTGTCAACTTTTTTATTGATCCTCTCTACAAATGTTTCCGAAATCACATAGAAAAAATATTCCCATGTATTATTTATGCGCAAAATATGCCGGAACTATCCAAGGGGACAGTGATTTGCATATATAACATGTTAATGCAGTTGTCCACATTCCCTTCCAAACAAGGTGTCATACCGCTTTGCGCGTTTAATGTTTTTCCGGGGGAGGGATGATGTCCCTTTGGTAGATCCATGTTTATGAGGGGAGAGTTGGGCAAAATGGAGGTCGATTGGGGATTTATGGGAGTGAGAGGGGGAAAAGCCCCGACACTGGGAGCAATTACTAGCAGACCTGACTAGCCTCCAGTCATAAACTCTCTCCCTGCCTCTCTCTCCCTGTCTCTCTCACTCTCTCTCCCTCTCTCTATCCCTCTCTCTCACTCTCTCTCTCTCCATCTCTCTCTCTCTCTCTCTCTCTCTCTGAATCTCTGAATCTCTCTGACTGAAATCCAGCTCAAAATTCACGATGGCATTCATGAAGTAAAAGCACCACAACCTGTTGTGACTTCGAGTTCCATAATTGGAGTGTTACCGCTGTCTGGGATTCCTTTTTTACTTTTATTGTAGTCTTTATATGTATGAACACTTTATACAATAAAAAAAATGGCCGTCGCGGAACGGTCAAATCTATATCTTACTAAGACAAAAGTACTAAAGTACTAAGAGTACTGTACTTGAGTACTGACTATAAATATAAAGTGCCAATGTGAACATTTCGACTCCTTCGACCAATAAACTATGATTACTATTACTATCATCACAGTTTATTTGTTACCAGGACAGAGAAGCTGGCTGTTGACATAAGTCATAGACTGAACCTATTTGGCAATTCATTATTTATGCATTTATGCTCTTATTTGGCCAAGTACGCAGTCTGACCAATAATTCTAGACGTGGCAAATTATTCAATTAAAAAAATAAGGTAAAAATGTGCATTGATAGACTGGTCATGGTACCCCCACAACTACTCTACATCACACGCAATATTTCTAAAATTGAAGCCGTGTTTTATTTTTGTCCCAAAAAAGCTACGTTACTAAAAAAAATTGTTTGTTATTGAGACAACTTTCAATTGGACAAGTAAAATAATAAGTGGAACTATTTTCTTATAATACTAATGAAACATTTGCTTTAGCACGTTGCTCAGAATACTAGAAAATCCCATAAACATGGGTAAATTGTGTGTGCCTTATGCGTAAAAGCATAATAATGTGACAGCGTTCAATAATGCATGCAAAGGTGCGCGGAAGCCGTTCAAATGCTTTTACGAACACACAACATTACGCTTATTCGGCTCTACACATGTATTATTGCTGATATAACATTACTTATTCTTTAAAGCGAAATACGGGCCGGTTCTTGAAACGCATCGTGGACAATTGAATTCTTATACATTTATGCTAATTTACTCGAAGTAGCTCGATGTTTTATTCTAATTTATTTTCATTTGCATACGCTGCATAGGAATGATGGCCTATTCGATGTGTTTCAAAAATCGGCCAGTATTTTCGCTTTAAATATTTTAACTTTTCGCTTTTTGTTTTTTGAAAAAAGTGCACCCTACTTTTTGTTTATTGGATATAATCCTCGTACAACCCAGCTGCACAATCACCTTATTAAATAAAATATATTTTATTCAAGAATTTCTTGATGAATGTATCTATGTATCAGTCTTTTTTCCTTTACATTTCCTTTTCTATATTTCCATTGACGAATGATATAATTGTTGTTGGCATTTTTCTACTAAATGTTTCAGCCAAATTCTGGAACACAAAAAAAAATTATCGAAGGAGATTATTATTCAACCTATGTTCGAACAACGGCCTGCGCACGTATCTTTTTATAGAGGACCGCATGATAACCCGGTGTCAGGTTAGTCCCTTAGTTTATTGTTAGAATGTAACAATTCACTGTTCATTTTCCAGTTTTCTGTCAAATACTGAATTTTATTTGCGATGTTCTTTTTTCGTTCAATACTCTCAAATATAAAGTTCCTTCTCACAACAGTGCTCAGACATTGCATCTGTTTTGCTTTGAAGTTGACGGTTTACATGGATGGATCTTTGTTTTCTATGAAATTTTCACATTGTTAAGCAAACGAACTCCGAAATATGTTAAGACCCACATGATACATGATAAAGTAATTCCGGAAAATGGCAGCATATAGAAAATTTAGAACAATTTCTGGTCTAGAAACGAGTCCCTTTGAGATTTTAAGTTCCAAACATGCAAATCGATTGTGTATATAAATAACCCTTTCCGCGCACGTAAATTGGGCTGCTAGTCATTTGTCATAATATGTAAGGGCAGGTAGGGGGTAGTTAGGGTCGTTGGGGGTATATAGAGGTAGGTAAGGGTACCTTGTTTTATTACCCAAACCCGGAAGTTGTACCCAGAAAAACTTGGTCAAAAGTTCCTAAGGCGCCTTACATGAATACCATTCATGCAAATAAATAAAAATCATAAAGAAACCTTGTGTTTAGAGTTGTATTTTATATTCTTTTTTTGGCGAACCGAATTGTGGTATTTTTTTCTGCCATCACGCAATTTTTATGTAGATCTCACCAGTCGTGTTATTTATTTCTACCCATGCCTTTGCCATAAATTCCAATACCTTTCCTTTCTTTATAAACTGACATTAACTGTATTTGCAAATCAGTTTCTTGACCATTCTACTTTATCGATATGTGAGCCTTTTTTTGCATTTTCGTTAAACTTTGTCCAGTCCATGTCCATATATCCCCTGCCTGAGTAACGCGGGAGTTCTTCCCATCCTTTCTATGCTAATGAGTGGTTGTCAGATCTCTTCCCGGGTGTCACTGGGATTTCCAACTCCCAGCATGGGGTACACGGATATCAATGCATCCCCGATCTACCCTGTACCATGGTGAAATGGTTCCGATCTGCACCATGATGAGAAAATTGTAGAGAGATGGAGGGAGAGAGAGAGAGAGAGAGAGAAAGGGAGAAGGAGAGAGAAGGAGAGAGAAGGAGAGAGAAGGAGAGATACATGGAGAGATTTACAAGGACATTTCAATAGAACCATGATCCCACCATGGTTCATGCGGATTTTAACAATCTGTACTACCCTTTTTCATGGGCGCGGGCTTGGCTTGGTCGTTTAAACTTTTAAAAAGTTGAGCTGTCATGTACCCTTTTATATTCCTTTTAACGGAGTGTTATGTCCCAAGACAACGTAGTTATTTATTTATGAGGGTATTTATTCCAAAATGGTCCATTCGCATTACTTCGGAAGTAAGTCGTTTCTGTTTCTAGACTGAAGTAAGAACCCATATTAGCCAACAGCTGCCCATGCATGAAACCAAGCTTATGTTTCTAATTTTTTCGTAAGTTTTAGTTAATTGCACTCGTTGGCTGTTCACTTGCCATTTTGAAATTTATGTTTATTATTATTTTCATGTTGCTGTTTCAGCAAATTTATCTGTGGTCTTCCTGTCTTCTCGTTCTCTCTCTCTCTCTCTCTCTCTCTCGATCTCTCTCTCATCTCTTTCTCTCCAATTCTACTTCACTCTCTCTCTCTCTCTTCAGCTCCAGATAATTGTTCAGTTTTGCACGTCGCAACAACTGGTCATTCGCTGCTGAGGTTTTGGCTCTGTAATTTGGAAGGTAGATTTTTCCGTCGGGCACGCAAGGGGAAATTTGCATATAAAATAAAGAGGAAAAAAGAGAAGTTGGGGAAACACGTTGAGTTGAGTAAAGTAAGTTCAGTTACCAGCACCTCCTATTTTGGATAAAGGAAAGCAGCAAACAGTATTACATTTAACATATTTTTTGTCGACTCTTAATTTAGTATTCCTCTCATGTTGATGGTTTATTGTGGATAACACCATTTCGACTGGTAGTGTAGTGCATATTTCTAGTACCACTTCAATGGAACGCGGGTTCAATACCTATCGTGTATCGACACCAGCAAATACACCAAATATATAAAACCTATGGGGCAGTACCAATTGAACCCTAGGTTTTATTTTCACAACTTTTTTTTTTTTTGGATAAACTATGAGCTGTTTAAATATCTCTATGCTTATTGCTAGAGTATCCATGGGGAAGTTTTTTTGTTGATTTATATTTTGTCACCACTACTGTTTGTTGCACTTGTTTGTCCTGGTGTTTCTGAAATGTTTCTTATTCGCGAATATTAAAGTATACAAAAATGACACAAAGTATTAAAATGTAAATTAAAATTAATAAAAAAACGTAATAAAGTCCTTCTTATGAAAGTCTTTATAATGTATCGAATAGGGGAAGGGTGCTTGAATTATAATTACATTTCTATATAGATAAATAAGTATGTTTTTTTCTGGTTCAGAACTAAAAGTTTTCAAAAAGTAGGCGCAAATCGGCCCCAACTAAAGCAATGAGCCGGAAACAGTGACACGAAAGAAGGAGCTAAAAATAATTTCCTGAGAAACTAGTATTTAGGCTAGATGGAAGCGTTTTGTGTTTTAGTGCTGAACGTTAAAGCGGTATAACGGCCGGTTTACGAAGCGTATGGTGGAAAACTGCATTCCCATATGTTGTATGCAAACTAATATAATTGGTAAAATCGCGCAGTGGTCGCGCAGTTGTCGCGCAGTAATGTGCATATACTACATCGGAATATAGCGGCTGGCATACGTCTGAAAACCGGCGATCATCGTCTCATCGTATTCCGTCATGTTTCCCGCAATTCATTTGACACAGTTTAAATTGACTCGTAACTGATCTTCATGTTACAAGTTGCATGGAACTTGTGAACATACTTCATAAAAATGAAAAATATAAAATAAATAACTCACTTTTTATTTATAACGTTACCGTTACCGAGTCCAATCTGTCTCAATATATCCGAGAATGTTTTCACATGCGGTTTCATTGATTTTACCAACCCTAAGCCTAAGCCTAAGCCTAAGCCTAAACCTACTTCAAACTGGCATAGCATTGGCTCAATTACACGTAATAAATGTCCGTTTGCCTGGGAAAAAAAAAGAGATTTGGCCTTCAAAATTTGGTATGAAACGGATTTCCTAACGACTTTCTCTTCGAGGTCGCACCCCTTTTTTCACTGTTTTTGTTTGTTTTCTTAGCCGTGAATATTGATAGATGGGAGACTTTGTGAAAGGAATATCTGTTAGTTTGACATACGGTTTAATTACCCAAGTTTGAGGTATTTTATTCCTTGTCCTGATGATGCCGAAAGGTGAAACGTTGACATAAAATAAAGATTTGGTTTACATCTGTACAATCTTTTTTTTTTTGCGGGAGTTTGCTAGTTTTCTTTGAAATATATTTTACTAGAAACATTGCCTTTTAACGTTTGTTTTCATTTTCCTCAGATTTTATTCGCAAGTAAAATCGTTCATTATTCCGGTTTCTACAGTATAAAATGAATATTTTACTGTATTCTTTGCCCGAAGTAAGTAGGTGCACAGACAGAACGATAAGATAACTATAACCCTGCCTTTTTTCAATACCACCGATGTTGCAAAAAAATAATAAATCTCAACTTTTCACGCTTGTTTGAGCCGTGTCACTGTGTGTGTAGCAACCTATTTTAATAATTCTCTCTCTATAGTGAACCCACACTAAAAAGGGCATTTCACATTTGAAAAGGGAACCTAGACATATACTATATTCACCGAGGCTGGCTGTTCAACAGAGTGCATATTGATTATTCACCTCTACTGTATTTAAACTAATATTTTATCTTACTGTATTGTACTACTACTACTACTACTACTACAACTACATTATTCTAATATATTCATTGACAATACGAATTTATTGATTTTATTTTAAGAGAAAAACTGTTCGGCTACGACAGTTTTACTGTCTAACCATTCATATATATAATATATTTATTCTATCACTGTATATTGTAAGCTAATTTACTTTGGACTTCCTGACTAACTACTACTACATTTATTTAAAAAGCCGAATAATTTCTTAAATATAATAATTCTTACGTTGGCGAAGCAACAATTATTTCCTAATGTATTCCAAGAAGCGATGGTACCATCGGGTGCCCAATGAGCTAAAAGGTATGAGTTATTTCCATGATGATACACTTTATGCAACTTGTAAAAAATTCGCCATTGCCGACAGCCAGTTGTGCGCCAGGAATGCTCGAGCATGGAAAATTTTGCTCGCGATATTATCTTTGCGCGCTCCTGGCGCTTCAGCGGCCTACGCATTTTCTCGTGTCTCATTTCTCATGTCTGTCTCAGAATATTTAGCATACCAGTGGGCACATCGAAAAGTTTCCTCAGTATCTCTATCTCTATGATATAAATTTCTAAAACACGGAAATAGTTACGAAATGTCCCCTTTTCCACGTTTCTCAAAATTCCGAAATATTTTGTAGAACTTGCATGTTTCTCTGGTTATCTCTGGGCGGATCTTGTGCATAAGAAAATGGGAGATCTTGATTTTCTAAACGGGGCAATTTCGCCCAAATTATATTATCTTCTTGGTTTCATTCACAGCGGGGCGTTGCTATAAATATAATTTTGGGTGCTAAATTCTTTCCATTAATCAATATTTGTTTCCGTGCGTATACTTTTCTTATTGTAACAGGATATTATACATGTGATTATGATCCTATTATGATCCCACTGATCTTCAATTTTTAAGAATTTTGAAGCGAAATACCGGCCGGTTTTTAAAACGCATCGTGGAGAACTGAATTTATGCTACGTTACTCGAATTTCCTTGGACAACTGAATTCTTACGTATTTATGCCAAGTCACTCGAATTTAGCTCGATTTTTTTTATTCTTTTATTTTGCATAAGCTGCATAAGAATGCTAGTCGACTGCATGTGTTTCAAAAACCGGCCGGTATTTCGCTTTAAATGGATGAGCAATCAGGTTTTGCACACAATCTTAGCTTATGCTCATTATCTTATTATATAAAGGAGAAGAGTTTGTCACGGGTTTGTTTTTATGTGCACAACGAAATCCCTTCATAAAGAAAAATTCTTCGATCGGAAGAGCATACAAAATCCTTATCGCTGGCGAGATTCGAACCCACAGCGCGCACAACCTCTCGATTCACAGTCCAACGCTCTACCGGTTGAGCTATGCTAGCTTATCACAAGAGTAACAATCTGCTCTACATAGAGCCCTTCAATGGCAAATTTGCATGCTAGCATTAGTCAGGTGGAGATCCAAACTGATTAGTATACGTTTCCACAATCAGAGACGTGTGAATGTAAGTGGCACGGAAGAGAAGGAGACGAGAGTTTTAGCAACTTTTTACGTTTTAGCAATTCTTTTTTTAAATAGGGAAACAATCGGCCGAAGGCCGATTCCTCCAGTCGGAGAAGAGCCCGTAGGGCTCTTCGAACGGCTGGTAGCTTTTATAAATTGGTTTATTTCAATTCTTTAAAAGTTCCTCAACTTGCATTACATTGATTTTTCTCTTACTTTTTGATCTTACTAATAAATTCTTTTACTAACGGTCAACTATTAAACTAATGTAGCAACACTGCTTCCCAAAGAAGAACCATTTTCTCAACCCAAGAAAGACCTGTGCATTTTGAAGGCAATTCCCGTCCTTTCTTTGTACTAGACCAGTTCTGAGACGGTGCTCCTAACTAGCACAGTTTCCTCACTGTTTTTGGTAGAGAAACTCCTCAACGCTAACTATTTCTTACTTTTAATTTTAGTTTTGCGCGGGGCTTCTTTTGAAGGAAAATCACTACGTTTGTAATTGACTTCGTCTCTCACAAGAAGTCAAAGTTTCTCCGAAATTAAAGTTTGTTCCATCTGTATCTGTAAGTTTTAAGTTTCCACAATTTAACAGCATCACTTATTTTCGCGGAAATACATATGTTTATGAGTATTTATTTTACGCACAATAACAATGATAAAGTTTTATTTCGCGAAAGTTTTGTTTCGATCCCTCCTAATAGTTCGAAGCAAAAAAAACTACAAAAACAATGTACCTAGAAATTTTGCACGAATTATTAATTTTCATTCAAGATTGACTTCAACTGTACTGCCTGCACCATATCAAAGTCCATGGCATGACTCATATTCATTAGTTTCCCCCGTTCTTTATTTCATTGATTTAGTTCGAGCGATTATCGATTTCTTCTCAAAATCAATACTTCTTCCTAGGGGTATCGATTTTCTTGCAAATGTCAGGCGCTTGTGCGGCACTTGTTATTGTTTACGCGTCGTTGTTCTAATACCAAAATGAGAATGAATGACTTTCTCTCTCCTTGCAAGATCGTTACCTAAAACAGGTTCCTAGCTCCTTTTGGATTGTGAAGAAGAGAGAGAGAGAGAGAGAGAGAGAGATAGAGAGAGGGGGGAGAGGAGAGAGAAATTCTCTCTTTATTACAGACTTCTTTCTCTCTGTAGAGGGTTTCAAGGTGAATTGTCAAGTGCGCATTCATTGCATTCAAATCCCGTAAAATCTTTCGAAAAGGTTAAACGGTGTCTGAGATGGATGTATTATATCGCGTTTTAGGGTTTGTGATTCTTGAACATTCCGACTTTCCTCTTATTTCCTTATCCTAAATGCTATACATTTGTTTAACGCTACTTATGGCATAGAAATTAGAATGAAGCTGAATTTAGGGCCCGATTACACTGAATACAGTAGTCATTTGAAGACTTTTTTTTATAAGTAATTAGTGTTCTGGAGTGACATAGTTATCATATTGTATTGATATGCTTCTTGTTATCATACACAGACTTACTTGTTACGACTTATTTTTTATTATGTTCTTGTAGGTTGTAGGTAGATTCCGCATTTTCAGCGATTTTTTCCCCAGTTGTCTGATTTTCACAGATAGAAAAACTGAAGGAATACAGAATCCTATTTTGGGATAATAATTATTGATTTTTTTCCAGACGTTATGGAACCACGGGCGACCGTGGAACAGATAGAAGTGATAGAACATCATATAACGGAGGAAAGGCGACCAGCAGGTAATCAATCGATAATTAGCAAAATCAATTAAAATCCATTGATAATTGGCAATTGCAATCAATATAGTGGCAGCAGTGTTTTGAAATCATAACGTCATCCTGGCAGTTGAGATATTCATGCATCATATAAGGCATGCATTAAGCAATATTTTAGGAATTTGCTTTATTTACTTCTTGTACTTAGATTTTTTAAAGGGACAGGCCCATCAAAATAAACCTATATTTACGATACGTTCATAATGACTATCAAGCATTTTTATTACAATATATACAAACTAAATTTCACCATTATTCGTCCTGGAAAACTTTTTTCCAATGCGCTCAACGCATATGTATACCATAAAACTGCAGATTTCAAAGCTATATATGCAAATTTTAATCGCATTATGATTTCACTATAAATTTGCATTGCCGACAAGGATATTTGCGGCTTTACGGTATACATATGCGTTGAGCGCATTGGAAAAAAGTTTTCCAGGGCGAATAAATGTGAAATTTAATTTGTATATATTGTAATAAAAATGCTTGATAGTCACTATGAACGTATCGTAAATATAGGTTTATTTTGATGGGCCTGTCCCTTTAAATACGAGTTCGCATTATTCTAGGGATAAAAATATCAAGTTCTTGAAAAACGGGTTAAAGCTAGGACTGTTCTTCAGGGAATCCCGAAGGGGTCCCTGCAGTCCGCTCTGGTCTACCGAAGTAGTGCGCTCCAGAGAATAGGCCATCTTTGATTACGGAATTATTTGGAATGTACTATGTACTTACAACTTCTGTTAGATAGTACATATATAAAATATTTTATACTTACATACTACTTTGTTATTTGATGTTTTTGTTATTATTTCAGGCGGTGGGATTCCTTATTCTTCAGTGCGAAAAAGTCGCGAGACTTTTGAAAGACAAGGCGATGAAGTGATTAATAGACAGTGGGTTCTGTATTTGGTTCTATTTTTTATCTTGAACTATTTAATATCAGGCTCACTCCTGAAGATGTTTGGAGCACGTAAATATATTGATTTTTGAATGTGATTATGCCAACAATCACTCGTGCAAAGCTATGTCACATCTACCGAACTGCTTCAATGGAGCAAGCAGAGAAAATATGTTACTTTCACAACACTAACAAATTCATTTTAGGTATGAAGTGAGTGAAGAAAGGGACGTACATGGAAGGTGACGAATCATAAATATTTCAGATTTTATTTTATTTTATTTGTTATTTCTTTTCTTTTTTTATTTATTACTTAATGTCATATTTCATAATTTCTTCAGGTTCGAAGTTACCGGAGAGCGGGACGTGAGTCGAGAACCTTCGTTTCTTCACACTTCAGCGAGTGAGCAGTTTCATGATTATTTGAAGTTACCTTGTACTTGTACAAAAGACTAAGGAAAACTGTCAATGGCTGAACAAATTGAAACTAACAGGTAGCCGCGCAGCGTTCAAATGAGAGATTAGAGGTTCAATTCCGCTGAGTGTGCAAGGTTGTCTTTTTTGTTTGAAAATTATTTAGCGCTGAACCACCCTATCAAACTCGGTGACGCGTGAAATAATATGTTTTATAAGTAAGACACATAAATTTGACCCGTGAACTAAGTGGTGCCTTTTCCCGAATAGCTCTTAATTTCAATTCTAAATTTCTGAACGCAATTATTCAGATTACGGTCAGCAATTGGAATATTCCCCTCCACGAGTCCCTTCGGTTGCTGTATCAAATTATGGATACGATGTGCATGAAGTACACACATCAGGTAGCAAGTATTGAACCTTTTCTTCCTATAAACGCAATCCCAATTTGTTTCGTCAATAATAATACGCACCATGATCTCCATGGAACTCTGTTACATATTCATACTGATAGAAGCTATTGGTTTTTCAAATAGGCTCACGCCAACGTAAAGAAAATTTGTCCCACATCTTTCTTATGAAAGGACCATTTTTTCACATATGATTATGAATCATTTTCGTGTATTATATACAGATTTCTCGATTTTAATTTTTTAATTTTTCCTTATTTGAAGAAGGTGGTGCCAGGATAGTGGAAACCCACGGTGGCGGACCTCTTATGGATACATCTGGAGGACGACTAGAGAGCACACGAATAGATGAGACGCCGACATCGAGACCCGGAATCAGCAGCGCACTACGGTAGATCTGTTGTGAAATATTTTCTGTGGATAGATGTCGAAGTCTAGACATTGGCCGGGACACGGTGGCTCGTGACGGTCTTTTTTTGTGCAACTTTAAACTTTAAACTATTCAGTCGTGCGAGCCGAAGATGCTCACCGTAACCGCCCTAACGTTTCTTGTTAGTTGGGCTTTCACGGTAAAACTACGAATTTGTATCCTATATTCCATCTGAGACTGCACAAGTTCCTGTTCACACATCTATAGTGAAAGGTTGAAGCCCGCACACCCAAATACCATTCTCGATTGTCCACGAGGGTTAGAAAACTCTAAACTTTAAAATAACAATAAAATGTTTTTTTTTTTTCAGATCTTCGTCTCGTACGAATGGTGTGTTCACGGTGCCTTCTCCGGCAATGGCCAAGGATGAATCGTGGAAGCAGAATATATCAAGCGATCAGGAGTGAGTTGAACATATTTTGATTTTAAAGCGAAATACCGGCCGGTTTTTGAAACGCATCGTGGGCATCTTCATTTTTATGCATCATATGCAAATGAACATAATTTAGAATAAAGACTCGACCCCAATGCGACCCCACTTGGCATAAATAGATAAGAATGCAGTTGTCCACGATGCGTTTCAGCAACCGGCCGGTATTTTGCTTTAAAGGGATGGTGTAACCTTTTGAGGAGATCCCAATATTATTCGGATTCATATATTCACTCTTGCAATGTGACAGGCAATACATTTACAGGGTGGTCCAATAGTTTTAAACCCTGGCATTTCAACCGCAAAAACAATAATATTGACACAATGAACACGCGATTCGTTTTATTCAACGCGTTATAATGTTTTGCAGCATAAAATAAATAGAGATTTCAAAATATCCCTCCTATTCCTTCACACAGTCCTCCAGATGCTTCTTAAACGAGCCCTCCTTGGAACGCAGGTATTTGGCGGCACTTCAGCCAATAACTTCGGAAGGCCAGTACGAAGTGAGCTCAAATTTGTGTGAGACAAGGTGCAGGCCTTCCCCTACAAGTGTGACCAGGTGCGAAAGACGGAAGAATTCAGTTCGGACGAATACTGCTGATATTCCGCATGGCTGCAAATCCGGAAAACACGGGCACGAGAACGCCCCTACTCGATCGGCGACTCGTGAGATGATGATGCGTCTTGTTTGAGGGTCAACTGTATTCCATTGCAATAATTACGGCTCCGTGGAAGTGAAGAGATCATCAACACGTTTTGTAGATAATTTTGACTGTGCATTTCGACGCAGTTAGTAACAAATACCCGTGATGTCGTTTCCGTCGACGTCACAGCCGCCCAGCCGTCGACAGCGAACGGACGTGCGACTTTTTCGTCTCCATTGGGATCCTGGACCGATTTACAAAGCACATGCCGATTTTGGTGGCTGTACACCTGCTGGTTCGTGAATAAAGCTCGTCTGAAAGAAGGATACCCGAGGCGCGTTCCTCACGACGAATTTTATCAAGCTGACATGTTCGCTTTCCGACATCATTATTCAGCGAGCAGAAAAGATATCAACATGGTACTTCGCAACGCCTTTGATAACAGTATAAAGGACCTTGGTGGAAAATATCACATCATTTCAATGAAAACTCTTGAAATTATTCAATTTCGAAAAAAAATTTTCCAGGGTTTAAAACTATTGGACCACCCTGTATTTATTTATTAGATAACACCACATGGTGTGCATCACAATGAAATGATGAAAATAAAGCAGTATATATATATATATAACTCGCGGAGTTGATTAGGTAATTTGATTATAATAAAAATAATAATAAAGAAATTTGATAATTTGATAATTGAAAGATTATCTTGAGTTGAGAAAAACTTTTTCTGTGAACGGATATACACGACTTTGAACAATTCCCTTCATCTGCGAATACTAATTTTCATTTTGCTTTTGTATATCTTTTTTTTATTAAAATAAGACAGCTCTGAATCTTATTATTAAAGTATTCATCACCAACTTTTGTTGAAATGGAAACTTTTTTTCCTATACACTTTTCTTCAACTCTTATATTCTATATTTCATTCCTGTGTACAATTATTAAAATTGCAGGGCCACAAAAGAATTTTTAAAGGAATTTTCTATATTTCGAAATTCGAAATTCTTTCACAAAAATTTGAGCCGATGGTTTTGTTTGATTTTCCCAATACGTTTACAAAGAAAAATATTGGAAAGAGCGTTAGATTCACCTTTATCAAGCACACCATAACTATGCAAGGTGACGTAACTATCTGTAGTTTTATACATATAATTTATTGATTGACTGTAAAATTTATTGATAGAAAGTTAACCAGTGCGTCATAAGTGGGTGGTAAGATTCCTACATGCTTACAAGTAGACGTCGCCGTTTCACAGGCAGCAAAACCAACAGGAATAAATAAAAACCCAAACCGAAGTTGAAAAAATAAACTGACGAAAAACTTGCAAAGATTAGAGCAAAGAAAAACACTTGTGCGTTCAGCGGCTCTTTTATAATAACCGGTCCTAACTACACGGTCAACACGATATATTTTTGGCATCTTTTGGAAAAAAAAACCTGGCAATTTCAACAACTACAATATTCTCCCCTGCTGCTCTCTCTCTCTCTATCTCTCTCTCTCTCTTTTTCTCTCTATATTTCTTTCTCTCTCTCTATTTCTCTCTTTACTTTTAGCAGGTGCCATATAATTTGTCCCTCTCTTCCTCGTATTTTCCCACCATGTAACCAAATACAAACATTGTTAGGACGCGCTTCGCGCTACTGCTTTGTTGCCTTTCTAGTAAACATTTTGTACATGATTACGATTTCAGAGATCTTGCAAAGCATCCGATTCTCAAGTCTTTACTTATAACTTACTCATCTTATTTAACTAGACGCATTTGGTATTTTAGCTCCCAATCGATGACTCAGTTAACTCACTAATCGTTCTAAATACGAATTATGGAATTTCTTATTTTGTCATCAATTTACGTGTCCTTCTGAATTGCTCTCGTGATTACTGAACATTTTTTTTGCGAATTATGAACTATCGTTTTTTTGCTCTTTTTTGTAATATCGATTGAAAATGGATGACGAAACCAGAATACATGAAACTACACTGAATAGTATGTCAGAATTTACATTTGAGGAGCTGCCCGGTTCTCCGAGGTAATGATTAATAGATGGGGCTCTAGCCTCTTGTTTTCAGCCTATTTTTGAAAAAAAAAATAGCCCTCGGATCAGGTTTTCACGGGTTTCAATTACCGTTGATGGAAAAATGCCACAAATACTGTGCTGTGTCGCCACCCAAGGATATTTGTACATTGCTACTGAGAATCACCGGAAGTTTTTGTGCTACCAGCGTGCAAGCCATCGTTCTGTAATTATCGTCAAAAATTGACGATATTTTTTTTTTGTTTCTTTATTTTCTATAAGGGATAATAAAAATTTGGAATACAAAAAGTAGTGTTCTATTTCAATACTCACGGAGATATTGGGTGATAAAGTGGTGGATTGATCGGTCCAAAATGGCAAAGGGTACCTATAGAGACAATTACCGTGAGTATTGAAATAGAACACTACTTTTTGTATTCAAAATTTTTATTATCCATCATAGAAAATAAAGAAACAAAAAAAAACAGACACAATTTAAGGTGAGCCGATCCGTAATTAGTCAATTAATTAGCTAACTATATACTCAATTCTTCAGGTCGTTTGTTCGCAAGGACAGTTATAAGAGGATGCAACAATCACAAGATATCCCTACTGGCAGCCCACCAGGATCGGCAGCAGCAATTGCTATGGAGAGCAGCAAAGCATACGCAGTGAGTTCCTCGTAGGGTCAGACACAGGTGAACCCGAGTGGTTCGCGGCGAAGCACTGGCGCGGAATTTGTGAAGTGGTTGTTGCATCAACAGGAGTGCGCAACGAATGCGTAATACTCTCGCCAGGTTTTCGTGAAAGTGTGTTCAGTACAATCGTGAGAAACTGGCGAAAGTCTGGCGAAGACTGAGCGTGGTGTGCGGCGAAACGTAGGCGCACTTTTTTCGCCGCGCTCCATCAGGTTTCCCGTTGGACCAATAAGTGTTTTGGTGAATTTTGCCCCCTGTACACGCTCTGAGATATCAAATATGTAGTTCCCAAATTAGCTATTAAGATGTTTTAGATAACAATAAATGTTCAAAAAAAATATTTCAGCCCCGTTCACAATCCACGCTAATGAGTACGTCTTCAAAAGGCGAGAAGAAGGGAGGTTGCTGGGAAAAGACAAAGGCCTATTTCAATCATTTGTATTGGACAGCCAAGTGGGTTCTTATGAATACTATAATCGTTCGTTTGGCCTTAATTTATGCTAATTATTTCCATTACATATGTATGTGGACAAATACAGTAAGCCAAGCTACGCTATTACCGTAACGTAAAGTGTGTCGTAAAAAAGCAGGGTGGTAAAAAAAAGTTGTCAAAAGGTAGAATTTATTATTACCAAAGAAATCATAAAAAAATTCACAAATAGCGAACGATCCACGTGCCATACCACTTTACTAAATTTTATTACATTTTATTAATTTTTCCAGAAATGGTGAATGTACTCCTCTGCTGCTCGCCCATTTGTGTTGTATTCTCCTGTTTCTTCTTTTATTGATTATTTTATTGGGAATCATGTTCTCGGCGTTGTTTAATCCATATTCAGTGAGTTTTTTTTTTCAATTGACAGTTCCGTAATTATCAGTTTTTCGAAGTTTCACTTGGTTAGTTTGTTCCGGTTTATTTTGTAGAGTTACGTACAAAGTGAAAAGTGTTTCCAGAAAAAATCATTGTTATTATAAGAGGAAGTGTAAGAAGGTTGGTTAGCGTAAGTGTAAGCCTGACAATTTAAACTCAGGTTCGGGAGTTTCTGCTCTACCCACCTGTTTGTGAAGAATGCAGGAGGAAAAACCCTTCCCTTACCACTGCACAACTACCATCGTCTGGTAAGTTACCGATAGCTAATAATTTTTCCGCGCTTCTAACGTTCCCCGTTTGTAAGGAATGCTTTTAGTTGTATCAGAAAGTCATGTCAACTCTTGGTTTTCAAATGGGTTTGGTCATATCTCTCCTGTTATATCGCTTCAAAGTTTATTTTCAGTTTACATCCACTATTACTCTGGTAACCAGGCGCATCTGGAACTCAGAGGAAACTCGCCGTTCAAGAGCAATTCTTTCACTGCCATCGATTTTACCACAGTAAGTCGTTTTTGTAATTTTTTTCTTATTTAGTCGATCAGTTTATGCTTATTTTTTATTACGCGTGACGAGATGTTTTTTTACGTTACAAGCTTGTCCTTCAAAAAAATTGATACAAATTAAATGTCATCATAGGAAACCGAGGAAACCATTTGGTGACGGTTACCTGGTTTTTTCGTGATCAAGTTTTCTCGAAAACCGTCGTTAACTGGTCGTCGCATGGTCACCAAGTGGTTTCCCTGTGAAAACCATTTGGTGACCGGTTAAAGACCGTTTTTTGTGGTCTGGGACATTATTCTCCTATGTTCAGGGTTATATTGCAATCGCAGACCACGCATTGACAGACCACAAGGGTGTTCATACAACGTGCTTCTTGTTACCGCTGGACAGGTAAAATTTATTTTTAATTTCAAATTCCAGCGATGAAGGGCAAATAATAGAAAATAACTTCCGTTTTTTTACATAACCATGTTTCTAAAAACCTATTGTATTATTGTAAACCTTTTCCTTCCTTCGGTGGGGAATTTTTTTTGTTTGCTGGCTTATTGCTGGAGTTTTAAAGAACTTAGTCTGTCATTTTGTATGGAACGGAGGCAGTTTCAAAATCCAACTAATAAGCAGATTTACATTTGAATTATATTTTTTCAGAACTGCAATGCCAAGTATGGAAGCCCTTATGGAAGCGTTGGATGACTCAGACTTTGAGGTGACACTTCTTTTCATCTATTATCGAAACGTTGTACTTCGATGTAGTTCAATGTTTGTTTTCGAAGAGGGACAGCCAATTTTCCTTGTTCGGAACTTCTTATGTCCTTCTAAGGAAATTTGCTGTCATTCTTCGGAAAGTTCTGCGATTTCAAAAATTCTTCGTAAAATTTAACAGTGTAAGAAACAGAAGCATATCGATCTGTCGGAAAAGGACGAGTAACTTTCGCACACAACAGGTATACATAATCTTTATGATAATATGTACGATCTTTATGATAATGTGTATTAGTAGGACCTTGTTAGTAGGAATTGTTGTGGAGCCGTTCGTCTTAGGGTATCCTGTTGATTGTACATGTTTCTATTGTGTATCAATAAACTATTATAAATCACTATAATCAGCTTCATCTTCTCATTCAGATTCAATCGACATTCGGATGGCAGGAATTCTGGCAATTCGAACCTGAAGAATTAGAGGGATATAATGCGAAGAGCAAATTTTCAGAACCAATTAAGGTAAAGACTCGGAAAGCTGAGTCCCAAAGAGGAGCATATACATATACTGTATAAACCCAAACTATGTTAGCGCTATCGCGCTAACAAAGGATGTAAGCTAATAGATTAGGGGCCGGTGTAGCTGTATCACTACTGTACGGAGACTACCTAGTTGAGAGCGCCCTTAGTATATGGGGACCAGCCGGCTACGCCGCCCGAGGCGACTTTCTATTACATTTATTTTATTTTATGCATACGTGAAACGTGGATTAAAAAGTAGTTACAAAAAATTAGAGAATGGATCATATGCTAAAATCCTCGGTCCGTTGTCCTTTTTGTTGCGCTAGATTTGCATGTTCTTTGTGGCTTATCCGTAGTACTTTGAGCGCCGCCGACACATACGGCTGATATGACACACGCATTCCATAGATGCAGCCTTTTTTGGGCTTTTGTGAGAGGGGCGCTCGGGATGTGAGATGGCTCAGTGCATGGAAACATGAACTACTGAACCAACGTACTTCCTGAGCGTAACGCACATCATCCAAACGCACAATCAATCAAACAAACAAACAAACAAAGCTCCCAACTTTATATAATAAGATAGCTTATTATTTTAAAACTGTCCTGCAAGAGTTAGATCCCTTACTGCGTACGGTAAGATCTTGTTATGGGCACTGAGGTGAATTTATCCGCAAAACGCTCTTTCATGAAACAAATTTAATGTCTCTTTATTTAGGACTGTGAAAACGCCAAATGGTATCTGTTGAAGCAATCTGTTCACCCGCGAGGTAAATTATTATTTTTCAATTAAACAATATGCATTGCTTACAATTAGAAATAACTAACCATTTTGACCATATACTCTCAGCCCGATTAGCGACTTAAAGTTCAAACAAAATCTTATTATATAAAGAAGAAAGGTTTATTTGGTACAATGTTGAAAACGAAATCACATACAACGTTTCAGGGATTTTGTATAGGTGTAAATAAGCGACATGAATCCCATTACATTAATTACAGACAATACGCTTCAGATGTTTCATATAAGTATGCCCACTTTTGTCAGGCTTTGAATTATCGCCTGTGCAGTAATTGGAAAGTCGCCTCAGGCGGCGATAGCCGTCTGGTATTACAATAACTGAAATTCCCCTTTTTAGATGGTTCCTGTTCCGACTGTTATGACTTCTGCCTTCCTGATTACGCCGTGGTGAGGAAAGCAAAATATGATGGTGAGAATAAGTGAATAAGAATTATTACGGTAGTATAAATGAATGGACTCACAATCAGTTGTGAGGACTGCAATTCGGCTGTAACCAATAGCATTTAAAAATGTAGAATGCGCTGTCAACATGAATTTCACATACATGTAACTATGAGCATAGAACTACGCGGACGCTAATACAATCTATATCGTTATTTGTTCGATTCATTTTTCTTGTAAAAGAACTGACATGTTCAGACGAATCAACATTGGGAATCCGTCGATTAGACTGTTTCCGTCTATATGTGCCAGAATGGAAGCAGTTCACAACACAGGTTGGTTAGAGTTTCACTTTTGGTAGAAGTATTGTTGAAAGTAGACTTTCGCATGCAAAAAATTTTTTGCCAGTACTGGCTGAGCGGGTCCCCTATGTGCGCGCGAAGGATTACAACTCCGGTGGCACACCTTCCGCCCACAAAACTTGTCATATGCGCACCAACTAGAATGAATTCTGAAATTGAATTGTCCAATCAGCGATGAACTCTGTTCCATCAAGGGCTGATCTCATCCTAGAGCTCTTAATCGATGTTATCACCACTTATTGATCTTTCCATTTTCAGTCAGACGCGTGGGGTGGTCACTGGCAGTATCCACTCTCTTCAGTGAATACACGGAGGGATCAGAATATGGAGTGGCAGAACTGGCAACCGACTGCCAATCGAGTAATGACTCATAAGAGGAAGAGAAAATAGAGAGAGAGAGAGAGAGAGAGAGAGAGAGAGAGAGAGAGAGAGAGAATGAGAGAGAGGGTTTACCGAAGAGTGCAAGAGATATAGAGAAGTAGAGTTGCTCTACATACGGCAGCTGTATCGTAGGTAAAACGTAACCTTTACGTTGTTTGTCGGCAAGAAAATAAGTTTATGTGTGTCAACGCACTCTCCATATTTTTTATATTTATCTTCTCTGGGATATTTCGTAACCTTTTATGTAACATGGTTTTGAAACATACTGCAGAACTGTAAACCCATGTATTTATATGTAATTTATGCGCCCTTCTTTATGTTACCAGCGCATAATGGAACATGAGTTGCACACGATGCATTCGCAACCAGTTGTCCATATGAGTTTCAAAACCACGTGTCATCCTCTTCAAGATTTATGATAGTACCTAGAGTTAAACACACAAGTTATCCCCGTCGCCATCCGGTTTTTATCAGTGGTTTATCGTAAATGTTTATCCGTTTATCATTCGTAGCACCAACCATAAGCATAACTTCTTTTAATAGTATATTGTTGGATCGTATCCATTCGTTGCATCTCCCTTACCCACTGCCTCTAATAGTCCGTCACTTTAATTTGCACACGAAGTACCGTAACCCAGAAAAGTAAAGCGGTATGATACGTGACTTTTTTGTGTATTTTCCATTTTGCATTCAAATATATGCCTTTTCATGGACTGGTACGGAAATGTATACATGCATGGCAGCATGGCAATGCAGTTGTCCAGCGAGTTCCTTTTCGAAACCACATACCAAACCGCTTTAAACATTAATCAATGTTGCTATTTGCTCATATTGCCTATGTTTGACATTAATGAAGCATATTAATACGCAGGAATATATTTTCATTAGTGCTTGTACGCTTGTAGCACTTTTTGTATCAACAAGAACAATTGTATAATTGGCAAATTGGCCCAAATTTAGCATATATGTCCCAAACATAATACTATTACAGTGTTTTTCTCGTTATTTTATTGCATAAGCAATTGAAAAGGTTTTTGGTTTTGTTTCTTTTTCTGCCACTTTATCACTGCTTTCATGAAAAAGTGCCCTTCTGAACTTCGCTTATTTTCTATTATTTTTCATGTTTCTAATAATTTTGTGCATGTTTAATAAATATTTACTGTATAAATTATGCTAATAATTGTGGCCACAAGATAAATGCAGCGTGCACTCTATATTACATTTGCGTACCACCCACAGTAAAGAAAAGCTTCTGGACAATGTGGGTGGGGTTTTCGTTTTCTGAATGATATGCTATCAGTCAACGTGTCAACGTACACATACAAAGAAATTTTTTGTAAGTTATGCAATGTACAGTACACCGGCAAACTGTGTACTCACCCTACTTATCACACATTTTTTTTGCAATCATCTGGCCGAGTTAGTCACATTGTGTGCTGCTGTGCATGTGTTGATCACATATCGAATGTTTTATCACCGAATGGGTATCATCAATTAATCTCTCTCTCTCTCTCTCTCTCTGTCTCCCTTAGTATTTGTATGTCTCTCTCCCTCTGCATCTCCCGTTGTCTCTCTCTCTCTCTGTCCCTCTCTTCCGCTCCCTATCTCTTTCTCTCCTTTGACCTCTCCCTCTCTCATCATCTCTCGCTCTCCTTCTCTAAACTCTCTGCACTCCCTCGCTATTTCATCAAATAGCCATTCGTTAAGGTGTTAAGTGGGCGGGTCATCGTGCAGTGTGTGCCATCACTTCGTGTGGTGTGGATCGAACCCTCGAGGGAAGCTTTTTCATTCGCCGCCATACAAATCCGTGCATAATTTGAACCTTTCAATAAGACTACGGTATACCACTCATACCACTACAGCTCATACTACTCACTCCTATTACTGTCAACCAACAATGGTACTAAAAATGTATTCAGTAATTATTGGAGCAATCTTACTACAAATGGCAGGTGGGAATTTTTATCATACAGTAAGCTTTTCGCGCTTTTTCGTAAGGTTACTTACGGTAGGAGTAGAAATCGAATGCGCAACTGTTTTTTTTTTTGCAGTGTTACAACGTGTTCTCTATTTATCTTTACACAGTTTTGCCACTTTTCTTATCGACTGGCAAAATTTGCATAAATCATGGAACAAGCCGTAGCTTCACTTTAGCACTGTTAATCTACTCATTTCACTATATAACTGAATCTTTATTTTTGTCAATAACATAAATTCACAAGCCCTTCGTACAGTATTGCTAGGGACTAGGAACATGATTTGTATGCAATCTAGTACATCCTCTTGTTAGCATATTGTTGGCACACACGTATTCCTATTGTATTCCTTATTTGCTATGCAAATTTTCCGGCATTCACCGGGTCAGAGAAGCGTGTCTGCTGGGGCCGGGCTCTATGCTCTTCCCATGGATTTGCTTGAGCTTCTAAAGTTAAATCTAAAAATATATATTGATTTTTTTACGGGGAAGAACAGATTACAGAGTTTTGAATCGTATATGGTAATATGTTGAGTAAAGTGAACCGTCGAAAGTTCAGAATAGCCTAATGCATTTTTTTGATAACACTTGGAGGAATCAGTCTAGAAAACGTTCAAAAATGTTTCGAACACCGGGGTGAATATTATTTTCCGCTAATCTATGAAAATAAAATAAAAAATAAAAAAGTATAATTGATTGTTTTATCTCTTTTGTGCTTTTGCCATCATTTGTTTCCGATAAAATGAATTGTACTCAAAACGATCACTCCATAAAACTGATTTATGTACTCAGCGTGTTTTTTAATCTGTTTGCCCTGTATATGATTTGTGAAGAGTATTGGCAGCCGATGGCTAAGCCCTAAGCGCTATGCTATGCCAATCATACCATACGATTAAGCTTCCTCGGTTACTTCTGTGCATTGCACTGCTGCTAAATTCGCTAAATAGCTAAAAGTTAGATATCCCTTTGAGTAAATAACTAGAAACACTCTCCTTATATTATCTAGTCTTTATTTCTAGCACTGATTCATACCTACATATATATGTTCTTCATTTTAAGTAAATTTGAGGTTTACTTTTTTGTAAAATTACAATGTTTTAAGTGGAAATTCAGCGAGTACTCTTGAAAATTTGACCACTTGAGAGGGAATTTGACTCATGGAAATTAAAGGGAGACTTCCTTTTCTCTCACCCAGTTTGTTGATATTTCTTGAGGTAGAATTGCTTGCCGAAGCAATTTGTGTGATTACACAAAAATATTGAATAAAGATAAATAATGAGCGGTGCGCGCTTTATTTTTCCTCCGTGTTGTTGTATGTAATTTGTAATTAATGCCGTGCATAAATAACTGCAGAGCACGCGTGCTTCAAGTTGCATGCTCTGTCAAGTTTTTGTTCTTTAGAGCGAAATACCAGCCGGTTTTTGTAGCGTACACCTGCTTTCTTATGCAGCATATGCAAATGAGCAAAAAGTTAGAATAAATTAGACCCCACTAAATTAGACCCGAATTAGACCCCACTTTGCATAAATGTATAGAAATGCAAGTGCTTGAGATGCGTTTCAATTTCAAACACCGGCGGTATTTCGCTTTAAAAATCAAGCTTGTCGATGTTTCATTGCGCTAAATAAGGGCCAGCTAGAACCAGCTAGAAGCTAGAATGCGTCCGATTCTAAACTATATCCGATTGTCCCAGCTTGTCAAGAATGTCAACGTTTAGAATTGAACCGCGCTACCCTTGATTTGCTGTTTCAAGTTCCAATTTGGGATGACACTCTGGGCCTCTCTCTCCCTCTCTCTCCCTCTCTCTCGCTCTCTCTTTCTCTCCCTCTCCCTCTCTCCCTCTCTCTCGCACTTCTCTCTCTCTCTCTCTCTCGCTCTCTGATACTTCTCTCCTTTTATGTCCCGTTACGTAATCCTATTTGTTCTCGGTGAAAAGCGGATAAAAAGGTGAACCGTGAAAAAGCGAAATCTGATGAAGGGGATGAATGCTGATCGCAATTTGTTTCAATTGAAAAGAGGGTGCTTTTTGAGTATTGTTGAAAGACATAAAATAAAAACAGGAGCTATTTTGGATGTTCAGGAAGAGGACTTAGTAGTTTCCCTTTATAAACAATATTGTCTATAATATTACCCCTCTTCACTTCTCTCTCCTCTCTCTCTCTCTCCCTCTTTCTCTCTCTCTCTCTCTCTGACACGACATGTTATCATATTCATGAAAAGTAAACTGATCACCGACCAACTCCCCTCCCATGTACTGGTCCCAATCTGATCGTGACTAGCATATTAAACGCGCCATCCCAATATTTGACACCCTGCGCATCAATTAAACACAGCTGGCGAAAAGCCGAATTGCTAATTAATCGGGCATGCGACCCGGCGGTTTAGCACAAATACAAACAAATTTGAATACTTGACACACAAACGGTTTTTCTTTTCACACGATCATTGGGTCTTTGTGGACGGGCCATTGTCTGGGAGTATTGGGGTCATTGGGAAGAATTTTGTAGGATCAAAGAACACACAAAATAAATCAGTTTTGTAAACGTTGTATAGTTACGTAGCTATTTGGAAATATGGGAGCCCGTTGGTTTTCTTTAGATCGGATTATTCTTTGCCTAGTATTGTGCTCTGTGGGCTGTGGGCCATATCATGTACAATCGATACAAATATAAAATAAAATTATTTGAATTTGATGTGACGTTGAAAAGGTTGCAGTATGTCAAAGGGATGATGTAAATACATATAATCACATGGTGAGTCATTTGTGAATGACTGATGAAATTGATGTAATCAATTATTTATAAACTTACCATCAATCCAAAACATTTTAATTTCATAATTTTCCTTTTAGTTGCCGGTCCGACCCGCGAATGTCTGGATGACTGTGTCTGTGATGACGTCGACGAAGTGATACGGTAAGATATCGATTTTATTTTTGAAGTACCGTATTCAAGTACCGTATTCAAGTACCGCATTCACGTTGAGGGTGATAATTTTAAAGAAAAATATAGACTTTGTATATTTCTGTTGTAAAGTGACTGCGCTGCAAATTTGTTGCGATTTTCAACTATTTTCTATTTTCCATTGTGAAATCGGCGGTATTCATTGTAACGGAATGCCATCATCTTCTTTATAAAAACATCAGATTCTTATAAAAAAAAACTACAAAATTAACATATATTTCAGTTGTGACCACGGCACCCGAGCCTCTCTTGAGATCCCCAACCGGCCACTTTACGGATACAAATTTATCGGTAGGAGGAGTTTATTTTTCCCGTTTCTGACTTGAATAACTTTTAAGTAAAAATTAAACTAATTTTTTGGTGTTATGGTATGAATGTTTTATAACAATCAATAAAGGAGAAGAGTTTTCTTTTTTGTTTGAAGCCGCATGTGAACGCAACGAAAATTAGAATATATACAGGCTATATATAAAAAGAGTGCCGGAGCCCTGTCTTGAGCAAGCGAAATCCGAATTTTGTTTCATAATTTTTCGAGATACGTTGCAAACGTTTCGCAGAAGTGTAATCACTGAAGTTCCTGCATTTTAGACTTTGAAAGTCGCCTCAGGCGGCGATAGCCGTCTGGTTTATTATACTCAAGAAATGTTCACATCGTTCACATGGTAATGGAGACAAACAGACAAATAATAAGAAAAAGTAAATTTCCTTGATATTTAACTTTAATATAAAAACGATACATTTTTTAGCCTTCACCTGCAACGATCTGAGGGAGCTTCCCAGCGAAAATCTACTCAAGGCGGCTTTCCCGCATCTGGAGGTAGTTATTCCGTCTATAAAACACATTTGTTTCTAATTATATTTATGTTGCTTAACTTCCCCGCGCCCGTAAACAGCAGTTACGCCTTTTGTCATAAATCACGTGATTTGCGTTCCTGTTTTTTCTAATAAATAAAATAAATGTTTTTAGGGTATCGACGTGCAGGGCAACTTGAACTTTGATTGTTCGACCGCGAAAGATCTGAAGGAAATCTCAGTGATGTCCGATTGCGGATCAGATGAGCCGACTACGTGCAAGATTAACAAAGTTTGTTTATACTTTAATGATTTTATAGGATCTTGACTCTGACCTGATTGTAAATTAATTGTTTTGTAATGAGGGCGCTGAGGCGCAATATTATCTTAATTTTAACCGTAGTTTCAATCCTACTGTTCTAGTGGGGTTTCTTTTTGGCTTATTGGAGAAGACACCCTCCATACATCCCGCGTGCATCCGTACATCTTTGTACACCCCCGTACATCCCGTCGGGAGGCCGTACATCTTCGTGCACCCCCGTACATCCCGTAGTACACCCTCATACATCCCTTATCAATATGGTACACCCTCATACATCCCGTGAGGTATACGTACACCCTCATACATCCCGTGGAGTATACGTACATCCTCGTACATCACTTTACACATTTTTTTGTATTGCGACGGGATGTACGGGGGTGCACGAAGATGTACGGCCTCCCGACGGGATGTACGGGGGTGTACAAAGATGTACGGATGCACGCGGGATGTATGGAGGGTGTCTTCTCCAATAAGCCTTTCTTTTTAAAGGATCGCAGTCACTCCAAAATCATCATTTTGCTTCGAGTTTACTTGAATTTAGTAAAGAATAAAGAAAAATACTTTACCAAAACCGAATAATTTGAATTCCAACTCAGGGGGTGAACAAGTAGAAAAGCAGTTCTACTTCACTACCGCGGGATTATGAAACGTGTAGTGATATGCCTGCAGACCCTTGCAGTATATGTAAAGATATAATATGCAGATATTTCCCGAAATAATTTGCATACTCCCGATTGGGAAGCAGCTGTATGAACACGTTTCGTGAACCTGCTGTAGTTTAGTAGAACTACTTTTCTACTTGTTCACTCCCTGAGTTGGAATTCAAATTATTCGGTTTTGGTAAAGTATTTGTCTCTATTCTTTACTAAATACACGTAAACTCGAAGAAAAACGACGATTTTGTAGTGACTGCGATCCTTTAAAGTCTTGATTCTCTCCGTTTGCAGTATTGCTATTTAATAATGGCTAATGACGCCACTTTCAAATTATATTTATTTAAAGACTCTTTATGGTAACTGCGCTGGGATAGAACGAAGGCAGCGGAGTGACATCTAAACGTGATGGGTGTGCAAATTTTATTTTTCAGAATTGTGATTGGAAGTGCTCTTCTTTGAAGAAACTGAAAGAATTGTGGCACAAAGTGAAGACAGTTGTTTCGAGTAAATACAAGGAAATCGGGGGTGATAAGGTACGAGGATTGCTGTACTTATAAGCAATTAGCAAGTTCGTCAACGTAGGATTTACTTTTGACGAGACTTCGATACTCCGAGTGGTACTACGAAGTTTGCATGAACGACAATCTGTTGCCCGCATAGAATGTGATGCAATAGTCGGTTCGTGCTTCTAACGTAAAACATATAATATGCATATGCTCTCTGCGCCGCGAATTATTGTGTGACTCGCTGCGAAGAACAAAAACCCGCCTACAACTTTGCTTCAACTCGGACAGTTTCGTCCACTCTTCGTACCGCGCGACATTTCCGCGCACGGTTCCTGCCGCGCATCAACATACTTCCTTCGATCATATGGGGCTCACTACTACTAATTTCAGGCCGTCGCGGCTCTAGGCAGTTGGTTCTCTAACGCCTATCGCACAATTACTTCAAACTAATTGGTGATTGGTTACCTGCGTACTTTTGTATATGAACTCGAATGATTTTATTTTTTAATCCATTTATAATCTCTCTTCCTGCCAAGTAATGGATCTTTACTTTACGTGATAATTTATGTTTAGTCTAGTCAAAGCTAACGCTAAAGAAAAAACCCAAACTAAGTTAGCGTTATCGCGCTAACAAAGGATAAGATTTAAATGTCTACCAAATCTGAGTATGTCTCCTGTAACTAATACTAGTAAGCGCCCATACTACGAATTGTTGTGTTCTAAGTACGGTTTAATTACCTCTCATATGTTACCGTATGAATTGTGTCTCTGATTTGCATATTACATATTCTAAAGAAATTCCAGGAACCATATATAAATGTACATACCCACAGTGTACATGCTCTGTATACAACATTTGCTTGTGAATGAATAAATGTTTATTGATTTTATGTGTGAAAATCATTGTTTCAAATTTCTTCTATATACATACGAGTATTCGATGCACAAAATATATTTGAAATGTCTTGCTTGTCATGGGAAGTCATAAGGGGAAAAAACTATTGATGAACTATATGAAAGACTTATTGTAACAAATAGAGGTAAAAAAGGGGCTCTCTGAAGTAACCCAAACTATGTTAGCGCTATCGGCTATAGCGCTAACAGAGGAAAAGATTTAATTCGAAAACGAACTGAAAGTGTGTGGTATAACTACCAGTAATATAATGGTTAAATATCAATAAAATAATCAATGAACTAGAAATAGACCCTTATTAGTAATTAGTAATTACCATACATTTGAGAGCTAATTAAAATCATACGTACGCCTTGTGGGAAATTCTTAGGTTCAGGAAAAAACGTTCAAAAATGTAATTCATGCATAATGCAACTTGTGCGCATATCATGATGGTATGATTTTAATTAATGTATCTATGTATATTTTAATTAATGTATCTCTCTGCATGTATCTATGTATGTGATTTAAAATGAATCACCATATAATCAGATATAAATACATTATTTACAAAGACATGTTTAATTTGATACACAGCTCATATCCTCATATGATATTATGGGATCTCTCAAAGTGGGATGGCACGCGGTTTGTGAAGCTTATGCAGACTAATGCATGCGCATGCAGTACATGCGAATTGTATTCCATCCTATGCCAGTGCCAGAATGAAATTTACAATGAAACGTACACGAATGTCCGGTATAGCCTGCATTCGCTTTACAAACCACGTACCCTACCCATTTAAAATTATTCAAGTTTGTTATGTTGGAATCTTGTGATCATTATTAAACGTTTTGATGAAATTGAGAAAAAAAAGGGAAACTGCACAGAACGAGAACGGTACGAAACCAACATTCTTGAATTACATGTACACTGCATTAACCACTCGGCTATATCCACTGCATATTTACTGATAGAATAAAGTTCAAATTGAACTTTTCATGATATCTTCTACCTTTTGCGCAGGTCCATCATCTAGTGCGCAATCAATGGAAACGGTGAACTCCTAAAAATTCAATTTTTTTAAATTTCAATTAAGATTTTCTTGCAAGCCGAGACACAAGCCGCGTAAAAAATCTCGACATTTCTGTGAGAAAACTACTGGAGTACACAAACATGACTGTGAAAACCACAAAATTAGGTGAATTAATATAAGTAGCCAACTAAAAAAGTGGATGAAAGAAATGTTTACCTTTCTGATAGTGTTCATACGAACACTGTACATTTTTATCGCTTCTCCCAGGTCTTTTTCGAGGAATTGCAGATCTGAAAAGATAGAGGATAAGTCTTATGATTTATAACATCAAGCGCACATTATTAGCGAGAAAGTAGCGTGTTAACCATGCTCTGGTAAATTCAGGGGATGCGCGGCTGCCTTATGACGCAAACAAAGCCGCGCGGCGATGACGCGAAGCTTTGCGTTGCGGCGTAGCTATTCGAAAAAAAAAACAATAAATGTCATGGAGGCAAAACTCTACCCAGGCTAATAAAAAAACATTACGACACAACGAAACTGTACAAAATGCAAAATATTCAAGTAACTACGGTAACAAACTGTACGAGTAAACTTACTTTGCTTCTTGCATTCGGCAGTGAATTTCTTCGCCGAAACACCACGACAGTGTCTCAAAGTGCACAATTGGCTCTTTGTATTGAATCCGTCTCGTAGGTTCTTGGTGGTTTCAAGCCAGGCCTGCAAGATTAATTTTCAAAAACAAAACAAAAAAGGACTCCTGAGGCCTTATTCATCAACACGGAGGGAGCCCTCTCTGGTCTCCCCAGGAAGCTAAAGATTGTGTAGAGGTAGAGTGCAAGAGCAGAAGAGATGCAGAGCGCGCGTGAGCCTAGGGAGGGCTCCCTGTGTGTAGGTGAATACGGTCTCTGTCCAGGTCGCGTATGGCTCTGAACAAATTTGCGCGAAAGCTGCAGAATTCACTAAAAATGTTTTGTTATCCAGAAAAATAGCCAACCTGTGAGTACTTGCACAACACAGATGAAGAAACAGCACAGCGTTCCAGAATAAGAGACGGAAAGCGGTTTTCCGAAGCAAGTTTCTTTAGGAGGCCGTCGCCCAATCTAAAAATTCGTATTTGGTCGAATATTTTATAGCACTTTGCTTATTTTTAAGTTACACAGAGCATCGCTGCGCCCAAGGAAGAAGCGTCCGCCACTCCGAGTTGATGCATTCAATTCCACGGCACACATTCGGCGCACATTTTAGGGAGGACGCGATAAGCGCCAGGAGTGCGCACTTGGTGTGCGTACGTCACTGGCGCCTCCACCGCGCAACTGTGGCGGACCATCACTTTGACGCGATGACGCGGCGGTGTTAAGCGTTTGTAATCTCTACCTACCTCAATTCTGTTCCTGAAAATGACTGTTGAAATCGGATATCTTGTACTGTGATCCTTCGTAGGTTTGGTACAAAAGGAGTGATATCATTGTCAATTATCATATCACGATGGACACCGCACAGTTGAAGTAACTGAAATCATGATTTAAATTTGACATGTAGAACAAACAAAACTCTCATATCAAGGTGTACTTTGTAGTCTGTACTGGCGAAAGAGTGCAAAGTACGCCTACAAAGTACGCCCAATTACCTTGGAACCTTTCAATAGTTTATTATTGAAAGCCCTGGTTCGTTAGTGAATAAGTAAATAAATCAAGAAGTTCGCAATAGCCAGACCTTTGCCTTTTATTTTGCAATATATAACACCGTTCGTAGACTCGTAGACACACAAATATTAATAATAATGACAAAATTTCACACCTCAATTGCCCTAATTTGATCCCCAAATCCTGACAAAAGATTCCGGAAAACATCGATTTTTGATTGGGAAAAATCAATCTTTTTCATGCACAATTCGGTGGGCATTTCTTTGCAAAATGAGATCATTTTCGTGAACCAATTCACGAAATCCAGTGTGAAGTAACCGGCTGGGAAACGCTGAAAATCAATAGACAATCAATAATTAATCGACGAAGTTCCGCGGATGCGTCGCGCAAACAAGTTGTTCGCCAGCTCCGGGCTCCGGAACAGAACTGAGAATGATCGCTTGGCTTGGCGCAAGTGTGGCGCACTTGGAGATTGCCACAGGTGTGCGAACTTGAATCGTGCAAGTTTACAAGTAATATTCACTTTTGATCAAAATAATTAGTCGGCCTGTTAAAGAAAGGAAAATACCATTTTCTAACCTCAAAGAATATCATTCCAGTCTTCAACTTTCTGAAGGCGAAACTGAGATCGAAACTGTCAAAAATATCTTGACGAGACAAGGAAATTACCTAAAGTGGAAGTTATACTTTACGTTAGCCGTCTTATGGCATGGCGTTCCTCACCTCTGAGGCCGTATTCACCAACACACAGGGAGCCCTCCCTAGGCCTAGGCTCACGAGCGCTCTGAATCTCTTCTGCTCTCGCACTCTCTACGCACTCTCTAGCTCCCTTGGGAGGCCAGGGAGGGCTCCCTGCGTGTTGGTGAATACGGCCTCTGATGAACTTGAGTTTGAACTTCTTAATATCCCACCAGCTGGCATGCTTCCAAACGGAAAAGCGCCTTCTCACGCCCTACCTCACGCTCAGCGACTTTTGTTCTCAACTTGGTACTTGGTCTAGTTATTATAATTAAGCCACACGATAACAAAAATATCAAGCAACATGTTCCCACCTTGGAGGTTTGTTTTTCGTATGAAATCCATCGTAGTTGATAGCATTTCTTGTCCACATTTATTGTGACGACCAGGCGATTCGCCTAAAGCAGAAACCTAGTTTTCAAAATCTAAAGGTTACTTTTTGATGGACTAGGCATCATGTTTTCTTTGTCAGCCATACAGAGTTACGTTCTCTACTGGCCATGGCTGTGTAAGGTTGTGTATTATGCAGTATGGGGCTTCTCCGTCTTCAATACATATATATAACTGCGATTAAATTATATCCAGTGCACACGATACCCATAACCGTCAAGTATCTGCTAGCTTACTGTAATATCGATTGGCTGTCTTCTCCTTGTACAATATGGTGACTCGATTAAGTCCTTCAATCGATGGCAGACACCGCGAAGTTGAAGTGACGACTTATGATCCAAATTTACGGCGACCACGGACAATACTTCATTTGGTAGATCCTGAAAACAAATTTATAATGAAGATGGGTACTTACACTAGTAAGAAAGCATTTATTACCACCTCTGTAAAACATCCCACATTCAGAGCTCAAATGTTACACTAAAGATGTCAATAAAATAGTAGAATTTTCCAGTAATAATTTTCTTGAAACACCTTATGAAGTATGAAGTGCGGCCCTACTGCGTAAATTGCTACTCAGAACCCTATTTTTGCGGCACGTTTGCCACACTACGTCCCCTGAATCGGCACGTCAATGGCATCTCATCCCTCCCTTGGCCCCGCTCAGGCCCAATGTCCCCTCTTCCGCAGTTTAGCGGCACTACGGCAGTCAAAGACAACGCAATTTGTATCCTAGACATAACTGGCACATGAAATGCACATGTGCACTGACTTTCAGTACTTTTGTTGTAATGTCTTCTCCCCCTAGACATCTTTGAAGATCATAAGAAAATAGTGCTACGATCGAAGAGAATCAGTGACCGACGGAACCGGTGTACTTTTAAAGAACGGGCACTGAGATCAAAATTGGAACGGGAGAGAGGGGAGCGAGACGGAGACTGAGAGACTGTAGAGAGAGACCGAGAGACTGAGAGACCGAGAGAGAAAGAGAGAGAACTGAAACAAAATGCTATGTTTCGTTGCTCTAACCAGGGATGTTCTTGCGAGTTTTTTTGAAGACTACAAAGCTGCAGCGATAGACATTCCCAAAATAACTTTCATTTTTTTCCAAGGGCGCCTAGAAAGGTAAAGTGTTTTATAGTGACACATCACATACATAGGACTCTGGGACAAAAACACACCGGTCGAAATATGCTGCCGTACTTTCTTCATGGAAATTCAAAATTCAAAATTCTAGTCAATTTTGCTCGCAACTACAGTTCGTGCACCAATTTTCCTACAGTACGTCGATGTTTAGAGTGATGCAAAGTGGACAGAAACGATGTTTGATGCTAAACTGTTTTGAAACATTTTCTGAACATTTGTCCATTTGTACTCTCACAATTAGGTCTGGGACAAAGTGGGCGATAAACAAAAACAAAATACGATCCTTGGATCTCTAGATAGAAGAAACAAACAAAAAACAGTAATATCAAGGTAAAAAAATAAGTGAAGAGAGAGGAGAGGAGGAGGAGAGAGAGAGAGGAGAGAGAGGAGAGAGAGAGAGAAGAGAAAAGAGAGAGAAAGAGAGAGAGGAGAGAGTAGAGATAGAAGGAGAGAGAAGTAGAGGAGAGAGCCTCTCTCTCTCTCTCTCTCTGCTCCCCCGCGCTCTTCTTTTTACCCCCCCAGGGAGGCTGAAATGCTATTGAGAATGTTGTCAAGCTTATTTTTTTTATAAATTCTTTCGTCTTTGTCCTACATTATTTCAGGACTTTAGACTTTAGAAAATCCTAAATGACTTTATATCTCTTAATTCCAGCATTCACCACTATCCCACTGTTTGGTTTTCCGTTCAAAAGCATGCTATCCCAGAAAAAAAAGAAAAATAAAAGAAAAACACAACTACGCACTTTTAATTACTACCCCAGAACAGCTGTTCGCTAGCTTTCGTGTCAGATCTTAGGTTTACGTCTAAGGATTCGTATACATAATAAAGGACAAAGTACAGCAAGCGGCACAAGAAATGGAATAGAGGTTTAATCTAGCATTGCATATCGCGTAAATTACAAGTAGAATATGCTAGAAACGCATAGGAAGAAATCACCGCTTTTGAAATGCATGCGCGAACTAACTTTGAAAAAAGACACAGAATATAATAAACAGAATAGTCCTTGGACAGTTAGCCTTTATTTTATAGTAGGGGGAAAACAGGATACAATTGATGGAAAGGTTTAAAAACGAAATATAAATAAATCTTTGAGGAAACAAAAATATAAAACTGACCATGAGTTTGCAATGATCCAGCTCGTTCAGTGACGACGTCTGGGGCACAATTGCGGATAATTGACAAGTAGCGGCTGGAAATAATTATACTACAAATATATAATTAGTCATAAATGTTTTCCAAATCTTCTAGTCCAGAGAAAGGCTAGCTTTCACATAAATATAAAAAATGACTATGTTACAATGTTACTTCAAATAATAAAATACATCAGTAAATTCTATAACTTTAGATACAATAAAAAATAATCACACAAAAAAATACATTTCATTGGTTGGGAAAGTTTCCGCGGTGCCCAGAATCTTCTTTTATGTGATGGTACGGAATACTTTCGGGGTTCCATTTTCTTATTTTCTAAATAAATGGAAATTTAAATTCAAAATAAAATACATAGCACAAGAAAAAAAATGTGAAAAAAAACACAAGATCAAATTCATAGGAAAAGAAAACATGTAAAAAAAAGTAATACGATGGAAAATTGAAGGAATTATTGTAAAATATGTGTGAGTATCCGTATATCAATATAAGAAAATGTATAGGTTGTTTTTCAACAAGCGACTAAACAAAGCCTACACCAACACGAGACCGTTTTTACAAACAGATAAAGAAAGCAGCATAGATAAAGAAATAACGGGGCGAGCACAAGGTAGTACGTCGTAATACAAAATGGATTACTATTCATATATTAGTGAAGTTTTTTAATATATTTCAGAAAGCTGCCCAGTGAAATAAGTGGCATGAGTGTAAAAAAACGAGGTAAAGGTACGAATTTCCTTCACAAGAGGACTGTTCTAAGTTCTAATAAGATAATCCCATATATAAATGGAATAACAAACTAAAGACAAGACAAGTTCCCGTCCTTTTAAAGCACTCAAAGCACAAAAATAGCCTGTTTACTTACGTACAGAGAACACAGTGTACTTTACAACAAAGCGTGGCATTCTGGCATCAAAGTTTGTGTAGAAAAACTAGTTTTTATCATATTATGTGGTCAAAATGAGATGAAAATACCAAGTTCACATGAGAAAATAGTGAGCTGATTAAGTGTGTACATTGGGTTCAGACTTCAGAGAAGAAATATACGGCATAGGTAAATTCTATAAAGTGAACCGTATGAGTATAGGAATAGGGGTCTATGACTAGCAGTGGACTCGGTTTCTCATGAACCCATGAACCACAGCCCTTGAAAATATAAAATATAATTTTTATTAAGTAAAAAACGAGTGCTTCCTCTTTACAATATCATCAAAGGAGATAAAGCAGATTGAATCGGAAATCATTTGTTTACTTTTGTTTTGTTTGAACGTCGAGTATTCCACAATGCCGATATTTTATCTTCTATGAAGTGATGAACTAGCCAGCACCTAAAATATAACACTGAAAAATATTAGGCGACTTTATATATAAGATCGGTGTTTAACTCGTACATAACACACTTTAAAAAGGGGCGGAGGTGGAGAGATTGTCTGTCACAGGAGACGCAGAGAGTGAGGGAGGGAGAGGGAGAGAGAGAGAGGTGGAGAGAGGGTGGGGAAGAGTGATGTAGTGAACTCTCAGAGGATTTCACATTCGTCTGGGGGTCTCAGCACTATCGAACACGTGAACGTCATGTGAAGGACCATAAAAACGTCTAAAATAAATAATACCGATATGTCGTTGGAAATTGCAAAAAAAGCGCTAACAAAAAGTGATTTCCGGTTAGCGCACAAGTGGCACATATGTGGCGCACTTGCCGCTCCATAAAAAAGATTCTCTGCGCACCCTTTTTCTTCCACCATTTTTCTTCTTCGCTGCGCACATTTAGCCCATGGCCATTTATATTCCTCAACAGACAAACATGTGGCTGCTATTGTGGAATATTTCTAAGTAGTAATTGTCTCGGTGCCCATGGGCGTACTGTGGAAAGCAATTGCATTTCCTACCGGCCATCCCAAACATATTTGAAAAGTTTTTGTTGGGAGTCGTTCGCCGTACGCGGCCTAAACTTTTGGTTTGTTACTTTTGTCTATCCTTATTCTTTACACTTAGTTTCTCTTTTGCTCATTATTCTACAGTTTAGCTCTTGATTACAATTTACTTATTTGTTAAATCTGAGTTTCTCAGCTTGTTCTTGTCGTATAGTTTAGCTGACACTTATGTTTGTATAAATTGCTATTTGAATGAATCGTTCGGTTTAGTTGTTGCGTCTGGAGACTAGCTATCTTAACTCACACTATTTGACAATTGTTGCGGCTGACAGTGAAACTAATATAATAAAACTAACATTCGAACTTGTTGCATCATATCATTCCTTTTTTCAATATATCTACCTAATTATCGATTTATTGATTTCTTTCTGAGCCCAAGTTCTGCACAAATTCTTGAATCAAACTTGGCCAAGTGTAGGCTATGTATGTCCAACCGTCTTTTCGTTTCGCGCGTCACTCGTAAATATTTCTAGTTGAAATAGTAACGCTTAGTCTACTTAGGCTTCTCGAGATGGCTGAGTCCACTTTTTGATACCACGTGTCAGATACAATGGTGCAATTGTATCTATAAATGAAGTGTGACTGCGAACTGGTGTAGTCTCAGAATTTTCAATTTTGAGTTTTTATTTTTTTTTTCAGTAATGGATTGCCGGTTTTCTCTGGATTCTATGCCGTCACTCGTGCATCTGCACATATGTCATTTTCTCTCCGGAAGTGACATAATCAATATGTCAATGGTGGACAGAAAATGGCATAATATTATTTCCGGAAATCGACATTCGTTGCCGAAGAAGCACATCACACTTGGCCTAGACATGTTTGGGAATAAAGAGAAGGTTAGATATCTTCTTATAAACCATTTCTAATGCTTCTAATGTATGTCGTGCTAGCAATTTATGTGCCCCTCTGTTCCAAAAGGAATGGCACAGGCTTGACAATTAGTACACAATAAAATGAAATAGAGTGCCGTTGTATGCGCTTCGCCATCATGAAGTATCTGAATCTGTTGTTTTTTTTAAATCATGCAATGCGGAATTATTATTTCTTTTTCGCAGAGCCCTAAATTATTGATGACTGTTGAACAAAAAGGAAGCCACTATTACTATGGTATTAGGCTGAAGAAATTTAACGAAATGTATGTTTTATTCTTTTTTTAATCTAACGTTTAGATAGACACAGTAAAAAAAGTAAATTGAACCAGCGCTCAGTTGTGTCCTAGCACTCGCACAGTACCAGTGGCCGTATGCACGAACGCGCCGGGAAGCTCCCAGAGTCAGCCTCCCAGTGGGAGGTGAGAGCAAGAAAGGGATCACACTAATCAGAGACACAGAGACAAATTCTCAGACCCTGGGAGGTTCCCGCTATTGGCGCATACGGCCACAGTAGGCTGAGTTAGTTAAACTGAATGTCTTTAGGAATGCGTTCGTCATTTCAGTATTTCTTTTTTGTTTTCCAGACATAACAATCGTTTCAAGAAGGCAGATTCATTCGATGGAAACGATATAAACGAGATAGCTTTGGAAAATGGAGATAAAATGGTGAGCGGATCCCATTTGCATGCGCCAAACCTAGCCAAAGGTGCGCAAAGTGGTACCCAATCTATTGGCCACTTTTTGGTTCGTGCCGCGGGCCAGCTCCAACGGGAACTGAGCACCTTTCGCGGCCCCGTGGTCATTCCATGGAAGAGGGGACTTGAGAGCGGGAGCCTCAGATTGCCTGGCAACTACGCCAAATTTTACCATGTTCAAGGGCTTGTTCTTTGACGCAACATTCCAGCAGTTGTGTGTTTGAAATTTGAAGCTCTTTTTTCTGCGGTTTCACTTAGTTTTTAGGATAGGGAAAACCAGAAAATTTGATTATATCTTTGTTTCAGCCCACGAAATACATAGACGACATCGATTCCGGAATTGAGCAGCTTATTTCGACGATCACGGCCAAGGTGGATATTCAAATGCTGACATTGGTAAGTACCAAGGCAATGGATGTTTATGTAACCCCTGTACGGCGATAGTCCGCTCCTATTATGGGAGAGGGGTTTTAGGCACGAAAGCTGAAGAATGACGGCTTATTGGATAATACACCACAGACACCAGGGCACCTCTGGACACCACTGGACACATTCAGCTAAACATGTGCCAATTTCAAAGATTAGGTCGAAATACGGATTATCATATCATCATTAGCATATTTACATTGTAAACATATTATTAATTATTAATCTTAACAAAATACTTCATTTTCATGCAAAAGTTAAAGTGGTGTCCAATGGTGTCCAGTGTCCAGTGGTGTCTGGGTGTCCATGGTGTATTATCCAATAGGCCACAATAACACACTTGTGGCGCACTTAGGAACTACCGATTGAAATATTTGAGCCTCAAATGTTAATTGCACTTTAGTGCGACGTAAATCCTGATATTCTTCGCTTCTTCGCAAAGTGCTTCAGCGAACATCGAACGAGAGTCTGCGTTATTTTTTTAAAATTCTCGGAAGGATGTCCGCAAGAAAGTGTTGACCTTCTTGACTCAATTCGGGCGTGTCGGGACGTGACGGTACTGTTCCTTCGTAGAAATTTCTAAAAGCGCTATGTATAACTAAAAATAATCTCTTGACTAGGAACGAATAACATTACACTTGGACCCCCTTGGACACTTGGACCACCTTCATCCCTATTTATTTAGATCGTTTGCTCAGATCCTTCCGATAGTCCTTCCGATGTCCTTCCGATAGGAATTCTCGAGACAAAAGCGATCCGGGAATCGCGAATGATTGAAATTAGGATGATGGAGTGTTTGAGTCGCAAAACGAGTGCGGTAAGTGCTGTTTTTAATGATAAGCAAATCCTATGCGGTAAGTGCTGTTTTTAATGATAAGCAAATCCTATGTATCCTATGCTAATTGTGTGCGATCGACCACGGCAATCGTACAAAATTAGCATAGGATACATAGGATTTGCTTATCATATGCAAATTTTCCAAAGGGGCTAGCATTTCGCTTTAAATGGCTTGGCCAAAAATAAACCAAAAAGCTGTTGGCGAAAATTGGCTGCTTTGAAACTATTGACGCGTCTTCCCTGATGGTCAGTTTTTGAATTGGACCTATATGTGGAAAGCGAAAGCCGCCTTGAGTGATACCTATGCTATGCAATGATGAATAACCAGAATCTCGAACTGAATCTGGGGTTCAGCGAAGCGGGGTCACCCCAGGCCCAGAGGCCGGTTTCACAAAAATTTAACTCCGGGGTAGGGACCCTAACCCAGCCTCGCGAGAGAGAAACCCATTTCACAAAAATTTAACCCGGGATAACTCTATCCCGAGCAGAGGTAAAGTTAACCCGAGTCCGGACTCGGGTTAACCCGGGCTAGGTCGAACAAAGAGTTTTGCTTGCAATATTTGCTAAAGAAATGCAATAAGAAAGGTTTTAAGGTTATTTTTAATGTATATTTATGTTCTCTTTACATTTTCAAAATGAACTACAATGAGAACATACGAGAATTAAATATTCATATTTGTTTCGCATTTTTTTAATTGTCATAGACAAGACTGGTATATAATAATAATACCTAAATATACTAGTAGGTTACCCAAAATTTGTCACAAACTATGAGCACAAAAAGGTAAAACGTGCTCGATAAGAAAGCAAATAAGCCGTTATAAGTAAAAACAAATTAAAATGTATAGTTTATTGCCAAACTAAGTGGTTCACTCTTTACGATTACCTTATTGGTAAGCTTTTTATCCAATTGATGCTTAACATTCAGTCTAGAAGCGACTTTAACCTTTAATTATGCCCTTCCTTATATATCACATACAAATAGTTCGAACACATAACTAAAATAGAGTATAACGGGCATTTTGGCAGACTTTGGCTGCGTACTCAGCACAACATTGTATTTCAGGACGCGCAGCCAAAAGGGTAGTGCCGGGTTAGCCGCCCTGCGGCGGTAAACCTTTGTGAAATCGGTGGAGGGTTAGCAGGTTAGCTACCCTACGGGGCAGCCACCCTGAGGCTAAAGTTAACCTATCCTAACCGGAGTTAAATTTTTGTGAAACCGGCCTCCAGGTAACAAAAAAAAGTATTTTTTTTTTGTTTCGGAATGCAAAAAAGGTAATTGTCCTATACAAAAAAGGCAGGACAATTACCCTTTTTGCATTCCGGACCGATCAATCCACCACTTTATCACCCAATTCCAATATCTTCGTGAGTATTGAAATAGAACACTACTTTTTGTATATCAAATTTTTATTATCCTTTATAGAAAATAAATAAACACAGACACTATTTCGGGTGAACCGATCCCTTTAAAAAAATGTCTTTAGAATCAAAAAACCGGAGAAAATTACGACGAACAAATCACAAGCTTATCTGCTGAAGTGATCGAAATTCACGGTACTCGCCTGACAGCACAAGGAGCAAATTTGTTGATTACGGTGCTTTTCTTATAGCTTCCTTGTTGTAGTTTACAGCTTATTGCCGAACTGGCTTCTTAGATTTTTGTAATACCATGCGTGATAGCATAAAGGAAACCTTTTTTGTAGAACGTAGAACAATTAAATAATATATTGCAGTATTCACATTCTGTGAAGAAATTAACTTATTAAATATTTTATATACATTCTAAATAAATCAGGTAAACTTGCAGCAATGGCAATCCGGGCAGCGGGACATCAGAAGAAACGAACTCGAAATTTCAACGGACATATCCGAATTTCATGTGAATTCTGTATTTAAAGGAGTACAACATTACCAGAGGCTAACGGGACAGGACTCACCCAACCATTTCTTAGGTAAGTTACTATATAATTTGGTTATGGAAGCTTGGCCTCTCGTTTATACTCACGGACCACGGTACATTTGTTGTCTTGCTCACTTGCAATTACCAGTGGGCCGAGGCGATCGAAGTAAGATTCCATACTTCGTAACCTGTGGCCGTATGCACGAACGCGCCGGGAAGCTCCCAGCCTCCCAGTGGGAGGTGAGAGAAAGGATCACGCGAATCAGGGACACGCAGAGACAAATTCTCCCACCCTGGGACGTTCCCGCTGTACGTGTATACGGCCACTGCGCGGCACAAAGTATACGAAAATATATGAGGTTTCATCTTTTCATTTAGAAAAGTTGTGGGAATTTGTGTGTTATTCGCTGTCAAAAAGAAGCATATTGTTGGCTATGGCCTGTCCATATTTGCGATTCGCAGTTGCGAAAATGACCCCATGCGAATAACGCAGTTGACATGGTCCTGCAGCGAAAGTGTATCAGATCCGTATTATTTTAAATATATCCGTCGTACCATTTTGAAATAGATCCGTACTAGATTCAAAATCGCTGCGGGACCTTGTCATTTACATAAACTCGAGCATGGACAATGCACAGGCATTTGTCATTTTCGCAAGTGCGAATCGCATACATGGACAGGCCATTGGTTACTTGTACTGAACATTTGGCGAAAAAGATTTGCATCTATAGACTGGCACTGGATTATAATAGTATTTAGTTCAAATGATAAAATTTATGCTTACGTTTATTAGCTATTAAAAGATGCAGATGAAAAGATCATTACTATTTATAATAATTAATTTTTCCATTTAGTCGGCCGCATTTCTAACGGTAACCGGCAGATCGTCCACGTCAGTTGGGACGAATGCTACTTCCTGATTGATCAGTATGACCAGTAGTTCTGGATGTGAACATAATTATTTTAAAGAGGTACGCAACGTGGCTTGTGAAACATTCAGTGGAAACTGCACTCTCCATCACATTAGAAAAGTTGTTAGCTCGGGCCCAGCTAGAGCTAGACCTAGACATTTAGTAAATATAAAAAGTATAGAAAGGGACACATGTTTTATGCAATACATGGGAATACTGATATCCAGCAAGTCTTTCACAAATCACGTGCCATAACTCTTTAACGTTAAAGGGAATATGTAGGCCCTTTTTGAAGTTAAGCTGTATTAATAGAATGCGTGTTGCCCATTAAGGAAACAATAACAAAAGTTGTCTACAATTACCCACTTAAAAGAAAATCAATTACAAAGCGCGCCTTTTCCATAGTAAACGCTAATTCGGAACCCTTGCAGAAATTTGGGTCCGATTGAATAAATTTCAGTTTAAATCGGCAAATAGCAAGATTCAAGATGCAGCGCATTCCAATTTCGTATTTGCATATTCACTCGCCTATTTAAATTAACGTCTGGTATGGAAACGCTATAGTTTCGCTTTTTTTTTTGCTCATTTTGAGTGCCTACATATTCGCTTTAACAGTTGTTCTGATTCTTTTCCGTGTCGGTTCCGTTCGTTGTCTATATACTCTGCCGCATTCAAGACTTCGTGCAATTGTTTTGAAATATCGCCTCTCGTGTTACATGTTTTTGCTGAATCAGTCGTGTCCCTTTTCACTGTTGTTCATTGTAAAAAAATATTATTATCCACACGGTACCATTGCTTTCAATTAAGGAAGGAAGACTAAACCACTGCGCTAATACCATTAGGCATTTTTTTCGATTTATTCGCCAATTGGGCCTTTTATCAAATGAGTTCTTTTAGTTTTACCGCTTGTACACTTTTACTATGCCTATTTCGCACCTTAACCCACGTATATACATTCCAATTAAATCATTTTCCTGTAAATAATATAAAAAATTTGCTTGAACGTGAGGATATAATGAATTGATTTGGTACTTAGTTGGGTTTTTTCTACAAATAAGACAAAATGTGTCATGTATTTTTTTTTTGCGTCAACAGTTAGTATAGATGCTCTCCATTTGTGGTTGATCGATAATCACTACACAAGTCTTCCCGAAAAACTCGTAACATTGCAAATTGCCAAAAAAAATCAGTTTTCTCTACGCTCACTGCTCGCTCCACTTCATGCGCTTCGCTTATTCAGTTCGCTACGCTAAAAACTACATTTTGCGTATATTGTACAAGGAAAAACAACAGTAATTATGCAAAAGTTTATTCGAAACTACTGGGCTTTTAGGGACCAAAGCCCAAATGGGAAAAAATCTTGGCAAATTATAGTTTATGTAATTCACACATAGATACCGCGACGTCCATCAGTAGTAGAGAAACAGTACAAGCATTTCTTCGAGTTTCGGAATATATCCAAAAACCTTATCTCTTTGATACTAATTATCAAGTAATACACTTAAAACGCTCAAGTTTATGTGGCCCTAAAGAGGGCCGTTGGGTTAGAAGTTGGGGTTTCTCCGGTGTCGGATGGGCAAATTAGCCTCCGAATCCGTAGAGGGTACGTCCTTGGCGCTTGAGGGCGTAGACGACGTCCATGGCAGTGACGGTCTTCCTCTTGGCGTGCTCGCAGTAGGTGACGGCGTCACGGATCACGTTCTCCAGGAACACCTTGAGCACACCGCGGGTCTCCTCGTAGATGAGTCCCGAGATACGCTTCACTCCACCACGACGCGCCAGACGGCGGATCGCAGGCTTGGTGATGCCCTGGATGTTGTCGCGGAGCACCTTGCGATGGCGCTTCGCTCCTCCCTTGCCGAGTCCTTTTCCTCCCTTTCCGCGGCCAGACATGACGATTGTACTCAACGAATGAGATGCTGCTAGCCGTGCTCGCGTGCCTTAAGTAGCGTCCGCGCGGACTTTCGCCGCCGCGAGGACGCCCCGCCTACATACAGATAAGGGACTTTGACCTCTGGCAGGCGTCCAACACCAATTAAGAGAGGGAAAGATGGAGAGAGATTAGAGACACAGTACAAACCCTAGTGGGCGCTATTGAGCTTGGGGGGGCCAAAGTGGGCGGAGCCTCCGAATAGCCTGATCTTGCTGAAACTTGGCCATAGGGTACCGTTTGGCTCTTGTCCAGGGTGTGCGTCTGCTTCCCTAACCTCTCCGTCTCTCTGCGTACCCTTATCTGCACAGTTGTGGTATGGGGCGGTGATTATTTGGCTGTATTTCTGAATTACGTCGGGAAATATGATCGGGAAAGTGAAACATTGCTAATGGGAAAGACATCACACTAATTGTAAGTAAAAACAACGGTATTTGAGGGAAAATTGGGCTGTGAAGTTACTGCACCGATTATTGTGGGAAAGTTGATGGTTTATAAACATGAAAATGGTGCTTTCCGTATTTTTCCCGGTTTAATGAATGGTATTCACCTGAGAAGTGGGTTTGTTTCCAGTACTATTCATGTGAATTTAAGTAAATTGAAGGTTTTTTTAAGGGAACATTCACTACTATTCGCACATATTCTCAATGAAATAGTTCATGTATTTTCTTAATTCATGTTTATAATTCAGTATAACATTCAATTTCTCCATAACGTGCTCTGATTGATGATCAAAACGCAATTTCATTCGGTGGTCTCATCCACTGTCTGCACTGGCCGAGCAGACATTCTAATTCCGGAATTAGCGTGCCACACTGTTTTCGGGTATAAAAGGGGCTGAGGAGCTCAGTCTCGAGCTTGGAAAAGGATGGATTTGGGGGTATATTTTTGTGATTAAAATGGCAGTTGAAGCACGGTTTTTGCTACAGTTCAATTTTTAAATAGTTTCTAGGGTACAAAATTGTTGTTTTCATCAAATTGTTGGTGCTGCTGCGAATGAATGAGGCTCCTGGGACCTTGTGGAATGTGGAATGAAAAAAACCTTGTGGAATGATGTATTTCAGTTGAAACTGATCAAAACCTTGTGAAAACTGATAGAAACCTTGTGGAATGATGTGTTTCAGTTGAAACTGATCAAAACCTTGTGAAAAAAACCTTGTGGAATGATGTATTTCTTGAAACTGTTGAAAACTGATCAAAACTTGTGGAATGATGTATTTTTTGTTGAAACTGATAAAACCTTGTGAAAACTGTATTTGTTAAACAAAACTGATCAAATTTGAAACTGAAAACCTTATGGAATGTATTTCAGTTTGATCAAAACTTTGATCAAAAAATGATGTGTGTTGAAACTGATCAAACTTTGTGAAAACCTTGTGGAATGATGTATTTCAGTGAAACTGAAACCTGATGAATGAAAACCTTGTGGAATGATTTCTGAAAACCTTGTGTGAAACTGATGATGAAACTGAAAACCTTGTGGAATGTTGTTGCTGAAATGAATGAATGAATGTGATGAAAACTGAAAACTTGTGAATGAACTTGTGAAACTGATCAAAACCTTGTGGTGTGTGATGAACTTGTGAATGATGTTTCTGTTGAAACTGATCAAAACTTGTGAAAACTGAAAAAACTTGTGAATGATGTGTTGAATGAAACCTGTGAATGATTTCTGTTGAAAATGATCAAAACCTTGTGAAATGATCAAAATGAATGAAACTGTGAAACTGATAAAAACCTTGTGGAATGATGATTTCTGTTGAAACTGATCAAAACCTTGTGGAAATGATAAAAACCTTGTGGAATGATGTATTTCAGTTGAAACTGATCAAAACCTTGTGAAAACTGATCAAAACCTTGTGGAATGATGTATTTCAGTTGAAACTGATCAAAACCTTGTGAAAACTGATCAAAACCTTGTGGAATGATGTATTTCAGTTGAAACTGATAAAAACCTTGTGGAATGATGTATTTCTGTTGAAACTGATCAAAACCTTGTGAAAACTGATCAAAACCTTGTGGAATGATGTATTTCAGTTGAAACTGATAAAACCTTGTGAAAACTGATGAAAACCTTGTGAAAAACTGATAAAACCTGTGGAATGATGTATTTCAGTTGAAACTGATCAAAACCTTGTGAAAACTGATCAAAACCTTGTGGAATGATGTATTTCAGTTGAAACTGATAAAAACCTTGTGAAAACTGATCAAAACCTTGTGGAATGATGTATTTCAGTTGAAACTGATAAAAACCTTGTGAAAACTGATCAAAACCTTGTGGAATGATGTATTTCATTCTTATCAGAGATCAGTATTTATATGTAGATACATTTATTTTCATTCCCTCACTCTGGACCGATAATTACAGCTGTGCCGATAATTAAAGCGGAATGTGCTTCCACAATGTTTTGCATTCAATTTTTCAATTTTTCGCAGGTTCCCGGAATAAACGCTCTTATAGTGTATATGCTAGAAGAAACCTTTCTTTAAAGTATATATTTGAACCCGCTGTCGTTTTATGCATTTGTCGGATGGAGCACTACTTTGACTATATCAACTAAGTTATCAACCTGTTGCGGGAAATTCATACCTGATTTTTTTTACTATAAAAAACTAAACCGTCCATATTGTATCACTCAATCTTACCAAAGATCAGTGTGTATATGTAGATATTTTCATTCCCTCACTCTGGACCGATAATTAAAACAATTTGTGCTATATGTGGTACTCTTGGCACTCGTCCATAAACTACCCTCTGTATCTGTGCCCTCTCTTTGTATCTCCTTTGACCTGACCCTTATCTGGTGCACAGTGTGGGTATAGGTGTGCTATTGGGAAGGTGACATTTTGCTTTCGGCGGGAAATATGGGAAGGTTTATCGTTTAAATTTGGAGAATACAGGGTAAGTACACAAAAATGCTAGAAATAAAAGTAAGGAAACTGTGATAGGGCATTTCGGTTTCTATGTTGTGTGTACCGGGTCGGAAGAAATTTCGTGTAAATGAAATAAATGTGAAAACTAATTGGAAATCTTCAGTTAAACTACTTTCAGTGTGAATTTCAGATGAAAATACATTTAGTCTTCTTTAGTACATTTTGATAAGTTCTGATTATTATTATGTTTGTAGATTATTTTTCCTTTGATCCCGACTAGTGTAAAATCACCCTAAAATTCTCCACACCCCGCGTCTGCACTGTCCGAGCAGTTAATTTCACACGGTTTTCGGGTATAAAAGGGGCCGCGGAGCTCAGTCTCGAGTTTCGAAAACCCAGTGATTTGGGTGCACTTTTTTTGGAAAGGAATGTGAAAATGGGTTGTTTGGAATGGAAAATGGTTTAGTTGTGTATATTTAGACAAATAAATGCAATAAATGTGTTTCCGTTGAATGACTGTCTCTATATAGGGCTGGAACATACGTTCAAGCAAGGAAACCCTGAAATTAGGAGTATTTGCCATGAAAATAGCGTTTTCAAAGGAAATACACTAGTATTAATATAAGTCTCTAATGAGAAAAATCTCAATAAACGTTCAAGTATATGTGGCCCTAAAGAGGGCCGTTGGGTTAAGGTTTTTAACAAGCGAAGGAACATTTATTCCTTGTCGCCGGCAGTCTTCTTGGGCAGCAGGACAGCCTGGATGTTGGGCAGAACTCCTCCCTGGGCGATGGTGACTCCGGACAAGAGCTTGTTCAGCTCCTCGTCGTTACGGACAGCCAGCTGCAGATGGCGGGGGTTGATTCTGGTCTTCTTGTTGTCACGGGCGGCGTTACCGGCCAACTCGAGAACCTCAGCGGCGAGGTACTCAAGAACGGCGGCAAGGTAGACCGGGGCTCCGGCTCCGACACGCTGGGCATAGTTACCCTTGCGGAGGAGACGGTGAAGACGTCCAACGGGGAACTGAAGACCGGCACGGCTGGATCGGCTCTTGGCCTTTCCTCCGGACTTGGCTTTGCCTCCCTTTCCACGGCCTGACATGATGACGGTTGAAGTAGTGTTGACTGCGAGCGAGCTCACTGATGCCCGAGCGCGTGCGCGTGGCTTATTTAAGGGGTCGCTGCCACGGGGCGGGACTTGGCAGCACGCACCAAGCGGACAGACAGAGGGGACAGAGGTTGCCAAGCCCCGCCTCTGCGCGCGCGCTCTTAAATAAGGCACACAGTGAGCAGACAGCACACTTGCTCGCAAGTCCCAACCAACCTACGTCATGCCACCCAAGCCATCCGCCAAGGGAGCCAAGAAGGCCGCCAAGTCGCAGAAAGCCGGACGCACCGGAGACAAGAAGAGGAGAAAGAGCCGCAAGGAGTCCTACTCCGTCTACATCTACCGTGTGCTCAAGCAGGTCCACCCGGACACCGGAGTCTCCTCGAAGGCGATGTCGATCATGAACTCGTTCGTTAACGACGTGTTCGAGCGCATCGCCGCCGAGGCCTCCCGTCTGGCCCACTACAACAAGCGGTCGACGATCTCGTCTCGCGAAATCCAGACCGCCGTCCGTCTCATCCTCCCCGGAGAGCTGGCCAAGCACGCCGTCAGCGAGGGAACCAAGGCTGTGACCAAGTACACCTCCTCCAAATAAGTCTTCCAGACTTACCTGGATAACCCTAACCCAACGGCCCTCTTTAGGGCCACATATACTTGAACGTTTGAGAATTAGACTGTCGAGTGAATTGACTGGATATATCGTATCAAAGAGATAGGTTTTTTATGCGTAAAATAATAAAAAAAGTATATATAGTATCTCTAGCAAGCATATTCATCTGTTTATCTGGCTACTCCGGGTCTGTATTTGTGTTGATAGTTAAATAAATGGTAATTACTCTTTAAAAAATAGGTATATTGTCAAAATCCATCCTTTTTTCTCACTCCTTTCCTTCATTTTTTTTTCACAGATACTGAGCTCTGAGACCGCTTTTATACCGAAAAACATTGCGGCACGCTAATTTTCAGACAAAAACAGCGCTCGCATGCTAATTTTTGTTTCGTGAAATGATGCAACTGTGGGAAAACTGTGTTTTGCTGCCTAGTGACACGAATTAACTAATCATAACGTATCTTTACAGAAGGAAATAGAGAAATGTAACAATATTTCTACCAACATACAAATAGTTTTTCCTTTCCCCAAATTTAGCCTGATTTTCCAAATTCACTACACCAGCGGTATCTGCACAGGTCAGGTCAACCAGTGGCGTGGTCTGGACGTATGCCAAGTGTCAGGCACAGACTCCGCCCTCATTCGTAGCCGCATAAAAGCGTGCAGAACAGGGCTAGCCACAGAGTTCGCTCGCACACACACCAGCAATGGCCCGTACCAAGCAGACAGCCCGCAAGTCGACCGGAGGAAAGGCTCCTCGCAAGCAGTTGGCCACCAAGGCCGCTCGCAAGTCCGCACCCGCTACCGGCGGAGTGAAGAAGCCCCACCGTTACCGTCCCGGAACCGTGGCTCTGCGTGAGATCCGTCGTTACCAAAAGTCGACGGAGCTTCTCATCCGCAAGCTGCCCTTCCAGAGATTGGTGCGTGAGATCGCCCAGGACTTCAAAACCGACCTGCGATTCCAGTCTTCCGCCGTGATGGCCCTTCAGGAGGCTTCCGAAGCCTACTTGGTTGGACTCTTCGAGGACACCAACCTGTGCGCCATCCACGCCAAGCGAGTCACTATCATGCCCAAGGACATCCAGCTGGCCCGCCGCATCCGCGGAGAGCGTGCTTAAGTGTGTTAAAGCACAGTACATCTTAACCCAACGGCCCTCTTTAGGGCCACATATACTTGAACGTTTGCATTTTATTGTAGATTTAACTTCAAATATGGCGACCTTGCCACAAAAATACATCGTGTCATACTGAACATACAAAGTTTTCCTGTTAGATCGCATATAACTAGGCATTCACGTCTTAAAAAGAAGAAACTCGTTACAAGTAATTGTTTGTTGATGACGATTAGCGTCTATTTTCATGGTCAGAAACACAATTATCTCATATTTTTCTGTTCCCCCGAAGAGTAAAAGCCTCGAGTCTCATGTCTCGTGACTGCACTTGGTATTCTAATGCGGAAATTATCTTTTGGGGTATAAAAGTCGGTACAGAGCTCAGTCTCGAGCTAGGAAGACGCTGTTTTGGGGGGAAAATTTTGGTCAGAACAACTAAGGACTGATGGATTATAGTTTTACGAGAGTTAATGTATTTTATGTTCCCGAACATCAGCAGTTTTTCTTTCCCATATGGTTTTCACATATTTCAATTCAATAAGGTTTTTTGTACTGTGACTCTAATCTCTCTCTCTATCTTTCCCTCTCCGAGCTCGTGTTGGACGCCTGCCAGAGGTCAAAGTCCCTTGTATGTAGGCGGGGCGTCCTCGCGGCGGCGAAAGTCCGCGCGGACGCTACTTAAGGCACGCGAGCACGGCTAGCAGCATCTCATTCGTTGAGTACAATCGTCATGTCTGGCCGCGGAAAGGGAGGAAAAGGACTCGGCAAGGGAGGAGCGAAGCGCCATCGCAAGGTGCTCCGCGACAACATCCAGGGCATCACCAAGCCTGCGATCCGCCGTCTGGCGCGTCGTGGTGGAGTGAAGCGTATCTCGGGACTCATCTACGAGGAGACCCGCGGTGTGCTCAAGGTGTTCCTGGAGAACGTGATCCGTGACGCCGTCACCTACTGCGAGCACGCCAAGAGGAAGACCGTCACTGCCATGGACGTCGTCTACGCCCTCAAGCGCCAAGGACGTACCCTCTACGGATTCGGAGGCTAATTTGCCCATCCGACACCGGAGAAACCCCAACTTCTAACCCAACGGCCCTCTTTAGGGCCACATAAACTTGAGCGTTTTAAGTGTATTACTTGATGGTTAGTATCAAAGATATAAGGTTTTTGGATATATTCCGAAACTCGAAAAAATGCTTGTACTGTTTCTCTACTACTGATGGACGTCGCGGTAACTATGTGTGAATTACATAAAGTATTATTTTCGAAGAATTTGCCGACTTGTCATTTTCGGGTAGTTTTAGGCGTCTGACCGGTATATTCTCAAGTTTTCTTTGTTGGAGATGGCCATAAACTAGAAGATCAGGCGATATCGTAACAGTGAACTAATGTTTATCAATGGGTAAGATGTCACATCCAAATCTGCTCCCAACTATCTTATTTACCCCGATTTCTGTATCGGCGGCACCTTTCCACAATCGACATTTCCTTAGTTCTTGTTGCGTATAGATTCCTGCTAAGCCCAGTTTTCCCCATCTTGGCATTGGTCCAGGGTACCGTTTGGCTCTTGTCCAGGGTGTGCGTCTGTTTCCCCAACCTCTCCGTCTCTCTGCGTACCCTTATCTGCACAGTTGTGGTATGGGGCGGTGATTATTTGGCTGTATTTCTGAATTACGTCGGGAAATATGATCGGGAAAGTGAAACATTGCTAATGGGAAAGACATCACACTAATTGTAAGTAAAAACAACGGTATTTGAGGGAAAATTGGGCTGTGAAGTTACTGCACCGATTATTGTGGGAAAGTTGATGGTTTA
>JAANDG010000778.1:0-59419 GCA_036852015.1 Pelodera strongyloides | reverse complement strand
AAAGTAGCCACAAGTCATAACGCTAGGCTGATAAACACTTGCAATGTTGATGATACGTGGCAATTATGTATTATGTATGCAGTCATTCGATCAATGATCAATGATTTATTACTCAAAGACTGCCCATCTATAGTACACGCCCGGATGATTTATGTTCTCATTCACTTCTGCTCATAGTGCTCTGCATAATTATCTAAGACATATAATTAGCTAAGGTCTGTAATTAGCTAAGGCACATAATTAGATAAGACAGGTAATTAGTTAGCTAAGATACTCCATATCCTGGAATAACTCCCAACGTCGACCCAAATCCTTTGCTTCTGTACAATACCGTAACACTTTCAGGAATCCATGTCCGAGATACAGTACGCGTGGCTCCGCGTGAACGTTCTGCTCACAAAATGTGCGAAATGTGTTCTTCTTCATTCGGATACACCTTTTATTGATAAAGAAAGGGATATAGTGAGGATGTATGACCCAGTCACTCTGCTTTCCTATGTTGATAATACAATTCATCTAACCGAGGAGGGTTTACGTATGGTAGAGAGTAGCTATCAACCCACTGTTCAATCAATTATCAATCAATATGTAAATTCTTCTAATACTACAAACTATACAAATGGTAGTTCGTCCGCCGATCTCATGTACCAATCGATACCAAATCCGGAAGGGTTTTCGACTTAGAACAAGTAAATAAACCAAAACCCAACTCCAAACTTATTATAAGACAGAAACATCGGGTCGATTGCATTTGTATTAGTTTATCGATTATTTATTGTGTGAATAATTTATTCTATCCAATGAGCTCAATGAATGTCAATAAATATTTATATATTGAAAGAGCAGTGTAAAACATTTTTCCGCGGTTATAATATAAGGCATCGGTTGAAGAGTGAGTAGATGACATGAGCTATTTTTGACGTTTATCATCGTATTTCAAGAGTTTTGTTTGCACGTCAATATCCACAGTGGTGCGTCCCCACATTCACAAGAGTGAATAACTTATTCTTTTAAAGGGACAGGCCCATCAAAATAAACCTATATTTACGATACGTTCATAGTGACTATCAAGCATTTTTATTACAATATATACAAACTAAATTTCACATTTATTTGCCATGGAAAACTTTTGTCCGATGCGCTCGCTTAAATGTATACCGTAAAGCCGCAAATATCCTTGTCGTCAATGCAAATTTATCGTGAAATCATAATGCGATTAAAATTTGCATATACAGCTTTGAAATCTGCAGTTTTATGGTATACATATGCGTTGAGTGCATTGGAAAAAAGTTTTCCAGGGCGAATAATGGTGAAATGGTCTTAGTCACAAAATATTCGTAATTTTTGTTTGACTTTCATTGGAATAGCAAAAACATGGAGTCAGGTGGTGCAGTGGCCTAAGGCGCCGTCTCAATCCAGGCACTTTGGCTCGACAGTTCGATTCCTACACCGTGCAGATAACTCTGTTCCTTCTTGACAGGGAGTTTCCCTCAAACACCTATATTGACAGGGAGTTTCCCTCAATGGCAGGCTGTCGCCCGCGTTAAAAAGTCCTATTCACCACAGTTCATAAATGGCAGGGAGTCTCCCTCAATTACCGTAACCTGTTGCACGTATGACAAGAGTACGCTACCTCTTCAAAGCAGCCTGGCTCCCTGTCGCCAGGGTTCTGTCTTTGGGGGCCCGAAAGGACGCCACCGTGTCAGTTTCGACGGGCGACACCCTGCCAAATAGGAACATAGGAACTTTATTAATAGAGACTATATCTTGATGTTACTAAATATGCTGTCGTATGTAGCGTACTCTAAAATGTAGCACTGCGCGTGTTAATGAATGTTATACCCCGTTGCGATGCGTTGCACACGAGATATACGAATAGTTTATTTCTAAACTCTAAACAGTGTTTTTATCTCTCCTGATGTATTTTGTAGTATGTACAATTTTTGGAATAAAGAGTTAATAATAAACACAAATTAATACAAGACGATGTAGACGGTGGAGTATAGACTATAGACGTAGCAGGTCCTGGACGTAGTTGGCAGCAGGTCCTGGCGTTGTAGTATAGTCACTCTAGTCTCTCGGTAGACTCTGATACTATGGTCGACTCGCACCTTTATATTATACTTTTCGTATACTAATTACCTTCGAAATACTTTCGAAACGGACAATTCTAAAACTTGTTTACACAAATATGCGTGTGCCTAATAACATACGTTACAATAAACATTTCATTGGCACACACACCTACACACAGTCGGAGGTTGAAAACCATCTCTTATACAGAACGAAAATGTTGATTGACACTCATTCGAGTAGAACCAGTAACTTGTTCTCAAGAAAAGGCATTTACTAACGAGCAACACATAAAGGTTACAGCACAGTGGTAGCAATTTCGGTTACGGAGGAAAACGAAAAAGTGCTCAATCACTTTCACGCGCCAAGAAGTGGACTATTGAAACTAAAGAAAATCTAGAGCTGTTTATTTCAGTTGCGACACAAACTTTTCTGAATACTATGCTTTTGTATTTGAATTGTAATTCAAAACGCCCTTGAAGTAATAAAGGCTTGATAGTGATAAAGAAACCTCCACTTTGTGGGTCAACTAAATTCAGAATCAGTTTTTTTTCCTTTTGACTCAAAATGTTTCTTTCCAAAAAAAGGAAAGATATATAACAAGTTATTTCCGGCCGACGAACAAGCTAATTCCCACTTGGTGACTGAACAAGGAATGACTACTATCTCCACAGTAACTATTATTTTTCGCATCAGTTGCTTGGTTGTGAAGGCATCTAAAGACCCATGACGGCCATGGTTTTTAAATCCAGTTGGCGCACATTTGGAGCACGTTTGGCCCGCTCGTTAAGCACATAATGCGCAAATTTGGCGCTTTTGTGGTACACCAGGAAAAAGTGTGCCACTTTTTGCCGATTGTTTCACCATTGCGAGCGGAAAGCCGTCTTCCTTATATAGGTTAATATTGCGAGCAAATTCCACTACCGTATGGAAACCAGTGTCCGAAAAAGTATACTCAATTGCAAAGCCGCCGAGCAATAAAGCAAAGCATCCATTACGTCAGTCATGGCAAGGCAATCCCCTCAGTTTATGCGAATCTTTCAGGCTTGCCAGTTACGTAAATGTTTCGCCAGGAAATAATTGCATAGTTATTCCATCGGACTTTTTTTGGATGTTGCTTGCTACTTTGGTGTTCTCCCATGCTGCATTGGATTTGCAAAAAATGTCCACCTATATAAGGAAAGCGCATCTTTAAAAGCCATGCCATAACATTAACATAACATAAACATTTATTACGAACATTAAATGACGCACAAGTTTTGTCGAGGCAATACCACAATGAATAAATATGAAACGTGAAAATGTAAATCTGATTAAAATAAAAGCATCAAATAAAAACATAATGTTTACAGGAATAGGCGAGGGTTACTCTCAATCATAAGTGAAGTTCTATGGACAAAACTGTGTCTGCGAACATTCCTAGTCACCCGAGGGATTATGATTTTGATACGACCACGTCGAGAGGACAGATTAGAATTCCTGAATTTGTAAGCCATGCATGTTTTATCATAAAACAGAAATAGTATATGTCCGTTTAGTAACCTTTTAAACAATTACTTGTTACAGATTATTTCACTAAATATTCTACGAAAATGGCAAAGTTAGATGACTCGTTTCTGGGAAGTATTATGCTAAAATCCCTGTTCACAGAGACAAAGGAAGGTTGGGATATCATCTCATATAAGTATAAGACAAAATAAGATATCTAACTTGAGACGTATTTTTTGCCGAAGAAATACTGGAACCAGCTGCTGTGTTTCACTTCTGTTTAAAATTCAATTTCGAGCGTAACGTTCAGACATAAACAAACAAACAAACATACTTTAGCCTAGATTCTGGATCTAAATTACTGTAGAAATTTCTAATTTCTTCAGGATTTCGTCAGGATATTCAGGGACTTCGAGGAATAGCGATCATTGCAGTTTTAGCATATCACTTTTTGCCGCATTATATCTGTTATGGATTTCTTGGTGTTGATATGTGAGTTTGTTATCTAATTGTAAGAATAAGAACTCAGACCTAGGCAACCCAAAAAGATAAAGAGAAGAAAAATTGAGACGCTTAGATACTAATTGTGTATCTTGCAGGTTTTTCGTGATTTCTGGATACTTAATTTCTATGATACTCACTTCTAAAAATCCTCTCGATTTCGCCGCACTTTCGCATTTTTATATGAGAAGAATTAAACGAATTGTACCGTTGTATTACATCGTATTTGGATCAACAGGTAAAATGGAGACAGTTTCTGTCCTGTCTAGTATATTTAAAGGGATATGAACACAGAAAACGTGGTATCACTAAATGGTTTTTGCCGAAAAAACCATCTGGTGACTGGTTCGTGACTGGTTCGTGACCATTTGGTGACAATCTGATGACGGTTTTCGATGAAACTTGGTGACTTGTTGGTCACGTGTTAGACACCAAATGGGCACGCCCACGAAAAAAAAACCAGTTCACCGTCACCACATGGGTTCACCCATTTCCTATGATGATGAAATGAAATAGTTTCAGCAATTCTCTCAATTTTTCTCATGTCATATGCTTGGCTCCTGGATAATTTTCATCGAGTTCGCTATTCACTCGTATTTCTTTTAAACTTTGGTCTTTACCAATCACGGAAAGGATATTTTGGAAATGTATCATTTTATTTATATTTGGAACTCGGTGTTGATATTACGTCACATTTTAAAGAAACGACTTATTAGATGCATGGGTGTTATTTGTAAGTTATTTTTAACGCGGTATAGCTGCCGGTTTGTGAAACGTAGGTTGCATTTTTCGCTGTATTTTCCATGTAAGTTAGTCACAAGCTTTCAGGAAACATAGTATTTAAAGCGAAATATCGGCTGGTTCTTGAAATGTATGCTGGACAACTGCATTCCCATGTGTTGTATGCAAATGAAAACAATTGGACTAAAAAATCGCACAGTATCGCGCAGTTATTTGTATGCACTATATTGGAAAACAGAGTCCATTTCAAAACCAGCTGTTAACGGCTTTAAAATAATTTCTTCTTTTAGAGTGATAATGCACAAGAGCTGTTTCTCCACGGATGGTCTCTTAGTGTTGAAATGCAGTTCTATTTAATTGCTCCATTATTTTTTATTCTTCACAATTTCATCTTGAAAAATACTCCACGCGTTGGAAAATTCCTATCCATTGGAATTCTCAGTCTTGGTGAGGAAAAACTAACATTTACTTTTCTGTTGAGATACGTTCCATTATGGGAGAAGATTATAGATAGTAAGGATAGATATTCGAGCATTTACGACTCCCGGGATAAACATCAATTATGTGTCATGTATTCGATTTTGTCATGTTTTTTCTTGTATTCCAGTGTGTTATATGTATGTCCTTGTTTGTAGGTAATCAATCCGCCCTGTGGATGTCGTAATGACGAAACGTTGGCAGTAAAGACAATTTTACATCTATGTCTTTGATGTTTATAAATTTTGGTTGCAAACGAAAAGTTGGGGTTTCGGTCGAGCGGGGATCGAACCCGCATCTTCAGCTATCCGGGCCAATGCATTTACCATTATGCTACCGGCACCCACCACCAACGATTGTCCGCTCGACCGAAACCCCAATTTTTCGTTTGCAACCAAAATTTATAAAACTTAGGCTGGGGCGGCCTTTAATGACTTCTGTGCATTTGCACTAACATTTGATGTTTATACCGGGAGTCGTAAATTCTCGAAGATCTACCCTTACTATTTACTTTTCTATTACGTTTTTGTCAAAAAAAGGAAGAAACAAACTTAACTAATTGTATTATAACAAAATTTAAAACAAAACTTAATGTATCTAATTGTAAGTAACAAGAAAACTTGTATCAAAGTTTCAGCAAAAAAAAATTGTTTGAAAAAAAAACTTTCTATGAAAAATTGACAAAAAAAAATAGATGTCAAATTGCTATCAAAATGATCGATATTTCAGATATTCTAATTTAGTGATTGCTGGATCTCAACTTTTCCCGTATGTGTCCAAACACAGCACTCTGATTGCATTTTATCATCCCGTGGCCAGAATTTGGCAGTTTGCCAGCGGAATTATCGCCCATTTAGCAATACAATTACCTAAAAAGCAAGGCGATAAAGGTACTGTGAAGCGCTTACTCATTTCTCCTCCTGATTTCTTTCACATAAGGTCCGAGGGCTCCACTGGGGAAATTCTGTCGGGATGCCGCACCTGTACGGCACTATGGGGGGGGGCAGATCTAGCGGCGCATCCCACTTTTTTTTGATGCGGCACCCCACCCAAAACGAAAACTGGTGCGGCCCTAGAGTCGAGTTTCGCGTTGCAAGCCGCTCAGACCTATGAAAACACTCCTGTTGCGCAATTAAGGCAATCAAACCAACTATCGCTTTATCGACTATGTGTGTTTATTGCAATATATTTGTAAAAAAAAAACTAACAATAAATATACGATCACATTCAGAATCACATTGTCACCAGCTACTCATCTCCACTACAATATTGATTTTTGCCACAAGTCTTCTAATAATTACATTACCATTTCTACCTTCCGGCCCCTTCTATAATTCTCTCTCAAGTTACTTACGCATTCTTGTCACATTATCAACGTCTATACTCTTATTCTGCGGAAAATACCTTACATTTAAGCCGTTCTCTTTCAAAGTACTACGGTGAGCAACTGGATTCTTACACGTAGAAAACGTATATACTTTTTAATCTTAATTTTTATTTTCCACTGCAAGGTAATTATCAATCTAGGTCTAATTATACCAACTTTCCTTACAAATTTAGGTACATCGGCGACATCTCATATTCCCTTTATTTGGTTCATTGGCCTGTGCTAGTTTTATGCAGATATTATGCGGAATGGAACCACGTTCAAGAATCCTTCGGTTTGTTGTCATAGATATTAAATATTAGTTCGATAGTGCGGAACCAAGGTTCTCTAGGCTGAAAACGAGCTATCTTCTATGTCGCGGGTCCGTGAATAGTGTTTTCTATATTGTTATATGAAATCCATTGCCAATTTCCAAACTACGCTTCACAAACCGTCTTTAAATTGCTTTAAATTTCAGCATGTCTCATGGCCTTTCTTCTCAGCATCAGTTTTGCTGTCTTCTTGTATCATCTGGTTGAAAAACCCCTTCTGAACCAGAGTGCCAAAACTGGATGTTTAAAGGGAGAGGCCCACGAGAAAAAAGCTTTCCGCAATTTATTTGCACAGAATGTCCGCAATTTCAGAAATATTCCTGCGAAAACCGCAATATTTGAAGCCTAGAACTCACTGAGTTATTCTCCGGGAAACAGTTCGGACAGATACCGTAGCCAGAAACAATTTTTGCGCTTTTAGGGCAGTATTGTATTGGAAACGAATCTTTATAAGCGTAGGAGTGATATTTGTTCGTTTGACCATTATTACATAGAGAAAGAATGCAAATGAACGGATATCAACCGTAAAAACGAGTTTTGACGTTGCTGACTACGGTACCTGGCCGAACTGTTTGACGGAGAATAACTCTGTGAGTTCTAGGCTTCAAACAATGCGGTTTTCACGGTAATATTTCTGAAGTTCCGGACATTTTATGCAAATAAATTGAGGAAAAGAGGAAAACATTTTTCGTGGGCCTCTCCCTTTAATTGCACTAGTTACTTTCCTCATATTATTTTGTGTTCATGGACATTGGCAAATAGCACATGAAGGAATTCTTGGTGAGATACTGTATTTGTGGATTCTGAAGCTTTACTGGGGAGTTATTGAGTTGAATGCCCTAACATAACACAGAAACAATTGTTTCGAAACTAATTATTTACTCTACCAAACACCTTTTGGGGTATTCTTCAAGCCTGTATGCTCGTGCACACCGAGCTGGGTCTACCTGCGGGATTTGCCTACACGTCTGTCGATGTGGGCAATATGTAGTAGCCTACCACTGCATAAATGAAACCGAACGCTATGCTTGAAAAGGAGGGAAGATTAGGTCTTGCACTGCGCATACATGTTGTGCAGGTGATATAGATATAGGATATAGGGTGCATCCAGGCAGATTTATTTGAAGCCATTTTGCAAAATACACTTCAGGTGCAAATTCTGAATCGATTCACAGAAATGCCCTTCAAATGGAGGGCACTTACTTCCATAAAGAAGCAAATTATTCACATCTAGGAGAAGGCGCATTTGGATTAGCCGAATTTCCTGTAAGGATGTTGTTATATAGTTTTCACTTGATTATTAGGTCCTTTGCATAGGCCTTAGGCTTAGGCTTAAGCTTAAGATTAAGCTTAAAGCGAAATACCGGTCGGTTTTTGTATTTTTATGCAGCCTATGTAATGGCAATAAATTAGAATAAAGACCGAGGTAAATTCGAGCAAATTAAAGTAGGTAAGAATTCAGTTGTCCACGTTGTGTTTCAAAAACCGGCCGGCATTTCGCTTTAAACTTGCTTCCAATGTGAATGTACAACATTTTGCTATAAAAGCCCGTTCTCACACGATAGGTTTTGATTTTTTATAGGACCGTAACCCATGACTCCAGAATAACGACTAAAAAGATTGGCTATGATAATTTGATATTTTCATTTTATTTATACAATCATAATTTCAGCCGGGCAACGGCACTCTTCGTGTATTGGTGCTTGGAAACTCCTACGCTGCCCAAGAAGTTCCTATCATAAAAAGACTGTTGGAGGGTCACTACTCAAAACTGGTTCTATACGCGGCGGTGCACAATCAAGTACTTGTAACTTACCAACAAGGTATGTTTATGATCCAGTGAGCACTGAGCACCAGTGACACAAGTCGACCCGTACTTAGTACTTTCTCATAGAATTTGTTTGGTCACTATTCCAATTCAAATTTTAAGTATGTACTATCCCTTGTTAGTATGGGATGTTTTTATGCGCATTTCCGTCTTAGGGTTGCCTTTTAATTGTATTTAATCAATAAACATTTATTTTAAAAAAAAAAGTTGTATAAGACAACGGCCGCTTGTGTCTTATTATTAGGTATATCGTGTTGAGTAAAAACATTGTTAACAATCTTTATGAAACAGACTCATATTAATACTATTTAAATTGGTTGAACTAGACAATGTATTTCACATCATGAGGTAGGAGGACATATAATTATAAGTAAAGAATGCTATTTAATATAAGAAACAATATTGAAACTAAATGTAAGATTAGCAGGAGGACTACTTCCAAAAATCGGTACATACACTCCACTCTCTTCCCCTAGGGCTCACACCAATGGGCGTGGCCTTCCTATGCAATGTTACGTGGACTTACATCCGCGGTTCTCTAGTTAGTGTCGGCCTCGACACTAATAATACAAAAAAAAATATACATAGAATATTGTACTAATTATTGATTTAAAGAACAAGAGAAATATAAAATCAGATTAACTAATATTACATAATGTTTAATATACACATAATTATTTCAAAAATAAAACCAAGTAAAATTGTTTTAAACTAGTTATACATCATTAAACAATCGAGTGTTAATCATTAAAAATTATATTTGTTGTTAATGAGTCTGTTCAGTGCGGTCATTGCTTGGTGTTTTCTGGCTAATTCCAGATAGTGGATTACGACATAAGGTCGTTGGTAGCAAGTGGATGGGACGTGGTTCTTTAGTTGGCATAGTTTACATGGAATGTCAATTCTAAGACAGACACCTTTGTGTCGTCTATTACAAGTTGTGCAGTATTTGTGCTGCTCGATGATGTTTCTACGTTCTGCGATACTAGGAACTGTACGGCAAACATCAGCCCAATGTCCTGATTTGTTACAAAAAATACAAGGCATTCTAGGGGGAGTGATGGGAATGTCGAGCTTTCCTAACTGATTGGCGGTTTCTCTACTCAAATTGTCTTCGTGATTAGTTAACGTTGTTCTAAGTTGGGCGATGGTGTTGGCATATCTAATCATGTCAATAACTTGACCATCTAAGTGGAGGAATGTCGCTTCTTGATGTGCGAATTCTTTAACTTGCTGAAGAGTCAGTCTAATGACTGGTAGTGGTGGTGGAGGAAACTGGGGTGGTGGTGGCTGTGGCTGTTGTTCTTCTTCTTGTGGCAGAGGTGGTTGTTCCGGCATTTCTTCTTCATCGTCCTCGATCTCAGCTTTAGCTCTACGGAAGAGCTCATTTTCCTCTTCTTCTCGATCTGCACCAGAACCACTCATTTCTAAAATAAAAATTTATCGTCATCGTTGTAGCGTCCTAATAGCATAGCATTCGTTTAATTTCTTTTTCTTTTATTTTTTCTGTATACATACATCATACGTCTTACTCATTCTTCTAACGATTTTCTTATCTTACTTAGCTTTTGTCTTTTTCTCATTTTTCTTAATTTACGATTCCGTGGCTTCATTTTTCTAGTTTTATCATTTGCAACTTAGAACATTGTCTGTATTTTTCTTTGATTAATCATTTACTACTTACTCTTTTTCTGCATATTGCTTAATCTTCATCAGATTCTTCGATATTAGGATCTTGAATTCTCTGTTTCACCACCTCGTGAAAAGGTTTTACTCTATTGAGGTGGATGCACATTTTCTTTCCCTTCTCATCTTCAACGGTGACATTTGGCCAATTTCGTGCTATGACAACATATGGACCTTTCCATTGGATATCTAACTTGTTCTGTGGGTTTTCGTTTCTTACAAGCACTTTTTGTCCGCATTGCAAATCAATGGTGCTAATGCCATGCTGTAAATCGTACCGAATCTTTCGTTCTTTGTGGGCAATTTCTATTCTTTGTTCTACTTCGTCCCAAATAGTAGGTAAATGACGTCCTAAGAATGAATGATAATCGTCGACTTCTGCATATTTCCATTTTGGATTTGGATTTATTATGTCTTCTGGAATAAGCGGTAGTCTTCCGAAGATAACCTCGAAAGGGGCGTATCTGGTAACTGAATGTGGTACTGAGTTGTATGCGAATGTTACTAACGGTGCGTAAAGATCCCAATCGTCTTTACTTCGTGCTACAAAACCTGTCAATAGTTCTTCTATAGTTCTATTGAATCGTTCTACCAATCCATTGCTACTATGATGGTATGGAGTTGAGGTTTGATGTTGTATGTGCAAAAGTGTGCAAATACTTTCAAAAGTATCGGAAATGAACGTTCTTCCTTGATCTGATACGATTTGCTGAGGAAATCCAAACTTGCAGATAAAATTTTCCATTATTGCTTTAGCTGTTGTTTCTACCTTTTGATTTGGTAAAGGTATGACTACGGCAAATTTAGAAAAAGCGTCGACTATTACTAGTATAACTCTATTTCCTTCTGCTGTGATCGGAAATGGTCCTAGAAAATCCAAGTGAATTCTTTCAAATGGAGAAGTTGCTGTGGTAACGTTTCCTAACGGTTCTTTTCTCAAGTTTCCTTTCACAATTTTTCTTTTCTGGCATAGTTCACAGGTTCGTAGTAATTCTTCAGTATTTCGAGTTAGATTTTCCCAATAGTATGCTCGTTTAATTCTATTGGCCGTTTTCTTGTAATCCATATGGGCACTCAGGTGTGGATGCAAATGGAAATACGAAATTATGTTCTCAATACAGGGTGTTCCTTGTGGAATAACTATTTGTGGAACTTCACTTTCGTTGCTTGGTTTTTCTATATAATATGGAATTTTGCACCATGTAGTCTTTCCATTTTTCTACATGAATTCCATTTCTCAATTGAAGTTCGTTAATTGCGTCTTGTATCCATTGACAGTCAGTTTGTATTTTCCTAATTTCTTCTGTCGATGGTATCATTGGATTTGGCATTGGTTTCGTATTGATTGCGTTAATTTCGTCCTCTAATGGTGGGTACCTGCTAAGCGTGTCTGCTACCGAATTCTGTTTTCCAGGGCGATATTCAATTTCTACATCATATTCTTGCATTGAAATCTGATATTTTTCCAATCTACCTGTCAAATCCTTTCGTTGTAATATTGATACTAACGGTCTGTGATCGGTGATGATCCGAGTTTTGGATCCCCAAATGAATTGTCTGAAATACCCACAAGATGCACAAATGGAAAGTGCTTCTATTTCTAGTGCAGCGTAGTTCTGTTCTGTTTTCGTCAGTCTACGACTAAAGTAGCTTATCGGATGTCTATCTTTGCCTTCTTCTTGCATTAAAACTGAAGCTATTGCTGTTTTCGAAGCGTCAGTTTCTATGACATATGGCTTGCTAGGATCGGGTGCGCTAAGCACTGGTGCTGTCATGAGAGATTGCTTTAATGTTTGGAATGCTTGTTCTCGCTCGTCATTCCATATGAATTCTACATCGTTTTTCGTTAAATCATTTAAAGGTGCTGCAATTTTAGCGTAATTTTGGATAAATTTTCTGAAATATCCACTCATTCCAAGGAAACTTCGTACATCTGTAATAGTCTTAGGCGTAGGAAACTTTTGAATTATCTTAGTTTTCTCGTGATCTACTTCGATACCATTATGTGAAATGATAATACCTAAATACTTGACTTTGTCACGTCCAAAAAATGTTTTGTCTAATCGGACTTTCAAACCATTCTGGACCAACATTTTTAGCATTTCTTCTATGTCTTTCAGATGTTGTTCGTTGTTTTCTGACATTATTATTAGGTCGTCTAGATATATTAAAAGTGTTGCTTGCATTTGTCTCTTGATATCTTCCATAATTCTCTGAAATGTTCCTGGTGCTCCTGTCAAACCCATAGGCATTCTGGTGAATTCAAATAATCCACAATGAACTGCAAATGCTGTTTTTGGTATGTCACTTTCTTCCATATCTGCTTGAAAGTATGCTGACTGGAGATCAGCGATTGTATAAATAGTCTTTCCTGCGGCGACATTAATTATTTCTGCTATTCGTGGTAATATGTACGTTGCTGGCTTTGTTACTTTGTTAATGCCACGGTAATCTACGGTGAAACGCCATGTTTTTCCATCTTTCTTCCTTACCAAACAAACAGGACTGCAAAAACATGATTGAGATGGTCTAATAATATTTTGCTCTAATAGTAGTTTCACTTGTTCTTCTATTTCTTTTCGTTTTGCTAAGGGTATTGGGTAATTTCTTCTGACCGGCATTTCGTTTTCAATAAACGGAATGGTATGTTTGATTTTGCCAGTATAGTGTCCTATAAGACCATCTGCCCATACAAAAGCCTGTTTGTGTTTGAGAATCAAAAGTTTGAGTTTATGTTGCTGTTCTTCATCAAATAAAGTATCTTGCATCATAAGTTTCTCGTCAAGAAATTTCTTATCATTCATTTGTTCTGGTAAATTTGGAAGTTTACTTTCCCAATTAATTTCTGGAGATTGTGCTGCATTTCCATGTACTTTATAAATTGAATTTATCGTATATAAGTTGTTTGGGATTACTTCTGCTGTTCCTACTTTTGCTCCTTTTGGTAGAATGATATCAGCTTTTCCGGTATTACAAATTCTGATTGGTATTTTCCCTTTTTCGTCTGGATTCGAAAGCGTTCTTCCATACGTTATCGTGCTACCTTGTGAACTGTCCAGGTTTTCAAACAGTATCGTGGTGTCAGTTGGACATCTAACTTCCGGATTTCCAAAGAAAATATTATCTGTACCAGCTTTTACTATTACTTCCTCTTCTAGCGTAACACTGAAGATAACTCCGTTCTGAAATCCTCTTTCATTTTTCTGGAGAATTTTAACTCGTTCTTTGCCAACGTGAATGAATCCATTTTTTAAATCTAAGGTAAAATTTCCATCTTTTGCTTGGTTTGCTATACGACTCATAGTATCAACTCCAATTAGCATTGGAGCTGGACAGAATTGATCTCGTGAAATCAGAATAGTGGTTGATAAATGTTTCTTTCCGAAACTAAGGAGTACATTTGCTTCTCCTAAGAATTCAATCCTAGTACCATTGGCTGCAGATGCTTCTCTTGTTGTTTTTACCATTCTACTAAGAAATCCTAATTGTGCAGCTGTTGATTCTTTACAGTACGTCAATTCTGCTCCAGTATCAAATAAACTGACAACTGGTCTTCCATCAACATGTAAAGCAATGTATAAACTTCCTACTTCTGTAGTTGATACAATGGGTGCTAACAATGCAATTGCAATGACTGGTATGTAAGAATAAAATTTTCCTTTGGGAGTTTGATCGTTGGGTCTTTCATTTTCAGTTGCTTCAACTGGTGGCCTTCGTTGTACAAGATTCATTTCAATATCCCTTGAATCGTTTCCTTCAATTGCATTAACTTGCGGTGTTCTAGTTATCATATTTGTTAAGCCTTCAGAAACACCGGTTGCTTTTCGAATAAACCAAATTCTACCATATACAGTGCATAGACCGACAATTAATAGAATTCCTAGTAGTGGAAGTATTATGTACCAGAAAATCCATTTGGCCCATTTCCAAAATATCGCGATTGTATCCTTAATGATATTAACCGTTGCTTCATACGCGTTTATGACAACCTTTTTTACTGTTTTCCCTGCTGTTCTTAATGCTAGACTTGTTGATGAGGTAATTTGTCCAGTTACATTCTTCATAGTTCTTCCTATTTGATCTAACCAATTGGAAATTTCTACTGTAAATCTAGGCGTTCGATTTTGCTGTTTAACGTCTTTAGTTTTGATCGAAAGCATGTCCAATTTCAATGGTTCTGGACCTCGTTTATGATCATAATACCATTGGTCGTCAATATGCTCGATTTTAGTTGGTATTTCATGACATGGAAGTTCTTGACCTCGTCTTACTATATCCGTAGTACCTGGTTCTACAAACAGTGTTTGATTCTGAATTTGTATAGGATATTTATCGTAGCATTTGTTTTCTTTCTTAAAATCCCTGTGGATATCCTTATCATCTACATCAATCGTTAAGCATTTTGCAACTAAATATATTCCATTTCCAGCATATTCTGCAGTAATATCGTTAACATTCAATAATTCACGAATTCCAACCGTAGGATTCTTATTTAGTTTTTCCAATTTCTTCTCAATCGAAAATTTCTGTTCAACGCATCTGGAGTAAATTTCAAGAAGAGTAGTTGTTTTCTGCTGTTCGAACATTCCTTCTTGCCAATGTTCTTGTTCAGTTTGCTTTAGTCTTTCTTCTTTAGCAATTATAATCCTTCTAATGTCAGATTTCATTTTGAGAATGTCTTCACGAAAAGAATGAATCGTTGTTTGCATATTCGGAACCACATTTTTATTTGATGTTGAATAATTCGCAAAATTTCGTCGTAACCTTTCTAACTCATTATTCATCTTCTCAACTTGTTGTGATAAAGACATATAGTTCGATTTCATCTCTGTATCATTATAATGAATAATCGAATGCGCTATTTCTTTTGACTGAGAAATATTCGTAGGGTGAACTTTCTGACTCGGTTTCTTTTCCATTTCATCAATTTTTTTCTGTATATAACCTAACGTGTCGTTGAGTTGCTTTATTTTGTTGTTTTGATCATCTTTGTTCGAATTCCATTTTTCTTGGAGATATTGCTTCCAATTTTCCATCTCACTTGTTTCTTGATTACTGCCAATTTTTACAAGCTTCTTTTCTTTTTCCAATTTAATAGAATTATTCAATTGTGTTACTTCCTTGAACAACTTTGCAACATTCTTATCTGTTTTTCCAACAAGCATATACAAATCTTCAATCCATTCTTGATGTGCCAGTGAAGTATTATACAAGTTTTCATTCACATCTTCTAAACGCTTATAAATTTCTTCAAGTTCATCAATCATATCTTTTGATAATTCTTCCACTGTTCCTTGCTTTGACTTTATTACTTTTGGTGGTGATGGTTTTGCTGTAGTTGGTTTTGGACCAGGTCCTAATCCGTACATCCAACGTTTTCTTATAGTTTTGTTCAAGCTTTCTTCAGTCAGCGATATAAATATTCCATTTTCTAGTTTAATCGTATCTTTAGGAAGGCATTTCTGTTCAAGTTCACTGAGCTTTTCTGTTGCCATTGTCTCTATTACATTAGCGTTATGTAACCAAAAAGTTGTTCCAACAAAAGTTGCTTTATCTATTTCACTTAAACGTTCATAGAAACATTCTGCTGCAATATGAAATGGGGAGAAAAATACTGTTGTTTTCTTCTCTAAGCAGTATCCTTCAGACGTCGTACAACCTTGCAACTGTCCAATATTTGAACTCAAAGTAGTTCCATCTGTTGTAAATACGTGACCCCGTTCTAAGATGTATCGCTTTCTTTCCACACACACAGTACCAAACCATGGCACTGAAGTTTCGAGTTGTAACTCAGAAACAAATCTATTAACGTTTATGTGTGGTTTCAGTTGTAAACCTTCTATTAATAGTGTGGCATTTGCCAGTTTGCATTTATCGACTTCCGTATCCTCCGGGTCGACTTCATGTATTGTGACTCTACCAAAAAGTTTAAATAACCCTGAAGTGCAAATGCTATACTTCTGTTGCCTACAGGCAACAGCTCTTACTTCGTGTATGACCCATTTCTTCCTAAATGCGTGGATATTAATAGTTTGTGGTTCCTCAGAGAATTTAATTATACAGGACGGTGGCGTCGGGGGCAAAACTGCGTTAAATGATGTGGTGATTGCACAATCAACCAGTTGCGTGGTTGATGCTTGTGCACCAGCGCAAAGAAGTGAAAGTATAATAATCAACATATTGTATTTCGAAACAGATGATATATTTGAACTAAATGTGGATGATGACGGAACCTGGTTTACGTCTTGTTCTTGCTGGACAACAAAAATACCGTTAGAACCTCTGTTCCCTCTTCCTCTATTCCCTTGGAAACCTCGGGAATAGCCAAAATTTCTACTATATGTTCCACGGTATGGTCTGCTATTACCACTATTGAATGATTGACCTCGAAAATTTCCTCTGTGGAAAGCATTGTAGCTTCCTCTGTTGTTGGAATAGTTTGAACCTCTCCATGGAGAGAATGGAGTGAACCAACCTCTTCCACGGTTTACACCGCGCTCTCTTTCATTCAAGCGTTTTTCTAGGCTGTTTACTTTGGATTCTAATGCCATGTTACTAATTCGATCAGTAATTGCTGAAATTGTCTCTACTTCGTTTTCTTGTAAAAGTTCCTCTCTCTCTGCTGCACGGATTGCTTCTTCTAAGTTTTTAGGTGCCAACCTTTTCACCTGTTGTTTTGATTTCAATGGCAGTTTTTGGATGAAGGTCAATGCTGTCTCAGCATTTAGCTCTGGTTCTCTTAGATGTGGGTGAGCTGCTCGACACAAACCATGTAGTCTTTTTGCCAACTCTCGCAACGTTTCGTGCTTTCCTCTACTCGCCTTTTCTAATAATTCTCTTGAACGTTCTACACACGACGGATCATAAAGGATCCTTGCAAATTCGTACAACAGTGTTTCAAAGGTTTTTCCATTGGCACCCTTTCTTGTGTCATCATCTAGTGACAAGTATAAGTCTAGGGCTCTTCCTCTGAGGAAGATGGGAAATAATCGTATTGCTTCGCTTTCCTCAACGTTTGTGGCATTTAATACCACATATAATTTATTGAGGAAACCAGAGAAATCATCTCCTGGATTCCCCTCAAATACTACTTCTGGTGCTTTGTCAATAAGTTTCGAAAGTCTTAAGCTTGCTAAATGATCCATTTTTTTTTTTTTTCTTTTCTTTTTTTTTTTTTTTTTTACTTGTTAAATCTATAAAATATAAGAAATCAAAGAAATAAAACCAAATACAAAATAATAATATCAAAAAGTAACAATTAAATAAAGTAAATGAAAACTAACCTGTACTTCGATATTCCACTTCGATATTATTCCACTTCGATAAGTAAACAAAAATAAATTTATTGCCAAGTTTTTAGATAATTCTAAACATATTTTCTTTGAATTTTTTTTTTTTTTTTTTTTTTTAAATAGTAAATACGTAATATAGAATGAAGATTAGCACGTGGAAAATTTTAAATGTATAACGTGTATACACATATAATGAGAGAAATAAAATAAATAAATAAATAAATATATATATAAATATAACCATTATGTATATAGTAAACAAAATTGGCGGCAGCTAGCCCTGCGTTCTAAATGCATACTGACCACTTTCGCTACCCCCTAGGGTTGGATGTGGGTGTGGCTTTGCTACAGTATACAAAAATTTGGTTCCGTGTGCTACATCATAGTTTCGTTTTCCCCTCATTAGGACCTACTTTCCTTTGCATACGACCAAGGGTCGCTCGGAAAATTTTCTTTTTCTCCGGATTAGGGCTTTTTTTTTCTTGAAAAGGACCAAGGGTCGCTCGGAAAATTTTCTTTTTCTCCTATTAGGGCTTTCTTTTCTTGGAAAGACCAAGGGTCGCTCGGAAAATTTCTTGCATGAAAAGAGACCAAAAATTATTTCTTATTTAAAAAGAAAGTAAATATATTTATTTAAAATAGTATACATGAAGTTATTTCTTTGTTACACTAGGAGCTCACTGGTTGTAAAAAAACTGAACGTTCATATTATTACAATCATCTTTCATTTGAGGCGTCCCACAAATGACCGGTACTTTTTTTTTACGAAAACGTTGAAATAGAGCATCGAGAGGTCCTCAATATTAATAACACTTGCTAGTGCACTACCGGTTGCACTGCCATTTAAATGGATCTTTTGCAATGAATTCGCTTTCAAAATATTATGCTCTAAATACAACAACAAAAATTTGACCTCCCTCGTTTTATAATCCAAACCAGCTAGTGAACGTAGAATATGTATATATATCTAAACAATCTAAAAGGCATTTACCAAAAATACATTTGCGAAAACGAACAAAATTATGAGAATATTTCAAATATATGTTTAATACAGATACAGCGTGCACTCAGATCTGTACTAAATGAATTCAAATACAAATAAGGTTAGTGTTTCCAATTCGTCACAATAGCAAAATTCTGACGAGCTACCGCGGTCGCCATATAAGACAACGGCCGCTTGTGTCTTATTATTAGGTATATCGTGTTGAGTAAAAACATTGTTAACAATCTTTATGAAACAGACTCATATTAATACTATTTAAATTGGTTGAACTAGACAATGTATTTCACATCATGAGGTAGGAGGACATATAATTATAAGTAAAGAATGCTATTTAATATAAGAAACAATATTGAAACTAAATGTAAGATTAGCAGGAGGACTACTTCCAAAAATCGGTACATACACTCCACTCTCTTCCCCTAGGGCTCACACCAATGGGCGTGGCCTTCCTATGCAATGTTACGTGGACTTACAGTTGTACAGTGGGAAACGGGTGTGGGTATACTCCCAACCAGATCAAGTTTTCTTTCTCAAATGCCGAAAAAAAGGAAAAATAAAAACTGTTTCAGCCCTAAGCGCTACAACACGAGAAGTGATCAAGCAAATGAAACCGCATCTTATTTTTATCTTGATACGGTAGGTTTCTTGCAATTAGACTAATTAGAGGTTATAATTGTACAACTAAAGGTTTCGTTGCAGCCATTTGAATTAGAAAGGACCCACTCATTTCAGATACCACGATAAAGAACTGCAGCCGGTGACACAGAATGACAACATTATCACTGAATTCATAAGGGTGCGTTTGATAAGGAGACAAACTACCCAGCTACACCACCCCTGCTTTGCCCAAGTCACCTAAACTCGCCCTAGCCCTAGCACAAGGCACAGGTGCAGGAGCCCGTACATGCTAAACCTACAGGATTGCGTTTCAAATGCGTTTCAAAAGCCGGCGTTTAGGACGAACGGTCATTACTCAAAAAGCGAAATACCGGCCGGTTTTTGAAACGAATTGCGTACACCTGCTTTACTTGAGGTACTTGAGATGCGCCTCAAAAACCGGCCGGTATTTGGCTTTAACTTAAATTGAGTCATAATCGTGGTAGTGTCAAAAAAAACGAAGGAAATGTTTACTTCTCTATAAGTATGTCGTTTTCAGAATGCCGAATTCCTTCAAAAGCACTCCGATCACATATTTATTGAGAGTCCCCGGCCAGTTTACCCAACATGGTTTATCAGCAGTTTTATGGATCGATTAGAATGGAATCAATCGATAGAAAAAGCGAATATGAATCTTACGGTAGAATGGAACTTTTAGTCTTTTTCCTTTTATTGGTTTTCTAGTTTACTACAAATAATTCTAAACCTCTGGAATAATTAACTGCTAAAGGCTTCGCTACTACAGCTACAAGTGGGTAGTTTTTGTATGTATAGCAGTAATATTGCTTGTCTTTAGGAAGCGATGTCCGAGATACAGTACGCGTGGCTCCGCGTGAACGTTCTGCTCACAAAATGTGCGAAATGTGTTCTTCTTCATTCGGATACACCTTTTATCGATAAAGAACGGGATATAGTGCGGATGTATGACCCAGTCACTCTGCTTTCCTATGTTGATAACACAATTCATCTAACCGAGGAGGGCTTACGTATGGTAGAGAACAGCTATTGCCCCACTGTTCAATCAATTATCAAGCAATATCGAAACTCTTCTAATAGTACGTTTGAAGTTCATTGGAATAGCAAAAACGTGGAGTCGGGTGGGGCAGTGGGCTAAGGAGCCGTCTCGTTCAGCACAGGTAGTTCGGCCCGTCAGTTCGATTCCTGCACCGTGCAGATAAAACTTTCTCATTAGAGTACTGTAATAATAATGAGCTCTAGATCTATTATTGAAGTTGGTGTCGTTGTAGCGTACGGTACAGTATATCATTGCGGGTATAATTTCAAAAACAGCTCGTATTGACACACACACACACACACACACACACACACACACACACACACACACACACACACACACACACACACACACACACACACACACACACAACACCCACACACACCACCACACACACACACACACACACATATATATATTATTTTACATTCCCTCATTGTTCGTATTTTGTTTTCTTGCTGTTTGTCTTGCGGGTATAAAACCCTACCTTTTCGTCTTCCTGCTCTTCCGAGCACTTTAGTTTGCATGTTTTTTTTTATGTGTGAATAAAGTATTTATGTATACATACAGTGCGCGTCATAAGTTTCCGGGCACCCAAAAAAAAAAACGTGTTTCTGCTTGGTTTGAAGGAGATCTAATGCAGCCACTAAACTTTATGTGCAGAGAAGCCAACAACGAAGTTAACTAAAAATGGACAAAGACGATTTGCGTTGCAAAATAATCGAATGAAAATTACCATTAAAGGGATGGGGCCACTTCAAATCACCCCTTTGTTTATTTTTGATATACGTAGTTGACCAAATAAAAATCACAATCGGTACAAAAAGTTTCCCCGGAGTTTTTACATTTTTTTGTTTTTTTTTTTGTTACAAATGTTTTGAGATTCATATCAAGTTTATCCAATATCAGCAAACTACAAACTCTGGGATCCTTAATTTGGAAACATTTTGTACTGATTGCGATTTTTATTTGGTGAGGTACACATCTCAAAAATAAACAATTGGGTGATTTGAAGCCCCAACCCTTTAAATTAGGGGCTTTTTCGACTGCTCCTTTCATCAAGGGCTGGTTTTACATCATGTTTATTGTAAAAAGACATGTCCGCAAAAGCGATAATGAATTGCTTTCTTGATTGGGACTGTTTTTGCTTTGTTTTTGCCTTGATTGAGACTGATCTGTGTGACAGACGGACACAAATATGTTGCGATGCCAAATCCCGTACTTATCTGTTGTTGGTGAAACCCACCAAAAAGCGTGTTGCAGCGCACTTCAGTCATAAAATCACTGTACATTTTTGATGGTCAAAAATTTATGACAGAAGTAAATGTTGGTGAAGCGGCCTCGGTGTGATTCAGGTCAAATGATTGATGATTACTTTGCATTTTGCGGAAGTATAATTTACATTGTAGTAAAATATACTAGAGATGGTTTGCGTTTTGTTTCCCAAATAGCATTATTTTTATAAATAATTCAAATACAAATATTTTTATAGATTTAAATTCAAAAATGTTTTTCGCTGATTTTTAGATTTAAATCCAAAAATTGTTGCTCGCTGATTTCGTGCGTATTCTGTGTCCGGTTTTATTGTGATACAGTTACACCGAGGAGTTCTTTATTTTGATTTGGTTGATCTACGCATTATTGGTGTGCTTTATGCTTTAAAAGCCATTTGCTGCTCTGCTATGTTTTATTGTAGCACATAAGGTTGCCTGCGGGTGGAGGGTGTTCACTGTGCTAGTTTTTGCGTATATGTTGTAATAGGTTTATTTTTACCTAAACCCACTCATATTTGTAAAACTTGAAATGCCTGATGCCATTACCTGCATATATACATTACGCTTGTTTTCCATTGTTTTATTTTTTATTATCAAATTACCTGTTTGCTAATCAACCACAACACGACGAGCTATATACTATTTCTTTTCATCAGTTCATTGTGATACACAACCTGTGACACTGTTATGCTATGGTGTCGAAAAAAAAAATTAATATTCGTTAACAATATTTTCGCGACAGATCAGGCTCCTCACGAGTGGATAATTGCGCATCATTCTGATATTATGCGGCTGAGCTGTGCGACTGGGACGGGTTACCGACCAAAACTGATTATTATTTGAAACCAGACGGCTATCGCCGCCTGAGGCGACTTACATGGAAAAATGATTGGTTTAGCATGGCATACTTTATACAAATTTCAAACGTATCATAAGAAATTCACTTAATAGGAAACAATTGCATATGCATTGATATTGAGCTGCGAAACTCTTTTTATACCGAACAGAAATTTGCGTAACGCACATCGGTATGCAAATTATAGGCTACAGTTACTCTTTATAAATAAAGTAAAGTAAAGTGTAATAAAGATTGTCCGATATATGGAGCAGGAGAAAAGTTTATTCGTTCATTTCACATTGACATTTCGTACAATGGTTGACGCGATGTGTTCTCACTTTCGAATGAGTTTAGCCAATGTCCATCGTTAGCGTGTTCTTATTTTTAATAAGGTCTCGGTTTTTCAAAGTCCATTTCAAAGGGTCAATATATATCTCTGCTACTTTTACGCTCAGGTATGTTTTTATCTGTAAATTGTTTTCTTAAAGCGTATTACCGGTCGTCTCAACAAAAAAATACAAAGAGGAGGAGTAAACAACCGTGCTCTGACCACCTTTTTCAAACCGTGTGTTTTTGGAATTTACTAGCCAATTCGAAATATTTTGTCAACATTTCGTAATTTGGATGCTTCGGAGTGTGTGATCATTTGAAAAGGCCATCCTTCGATTTTTCCGGGGTCGTGCTAGTATTAAAATCGGCAAATCGCCGGAAGCGAATTTTCCAATACAAAATCGCAAAAAATGGTTGTTTGAGAACATTTTTATGCAATGCACTTATTTGTTTGTGTTTTATGTTTATTTTCGTTTATAACTTTTTTCAAACTATTTTTGGTGAAAAAAACCCAAACCGGGATGGTATTTCGCTTTAAATAACGTTAGTATTACGCATAAGCTACCTTTAATGCTTAATGCTTGTACCCCTGTTCGCCTGTTCGTCTATTTCTATGCGTTGATTGCATGATAACTTCTCTGTCAAAGTATTCCCAGGATATTCTGGTGTGTGAAAGCCCTAATATTTAACTGCCTGTTCTTTGAGTCTAAGCTCTAAAGCTCTCAGTATTGCCAATGCCTATTAGAAATCACGCCCATGCTGATGGTTCTCCGCCAAACAAAAAAGGTTTCGAATTAGTGTTCCAGGCATACATTGCGGATATTTCTTATTCTTAAGAAGGTGAGCTGATGGACGGTTTGAATTGTTTTTGAACTGCGTTTACTTTTTTGTGGCAGTTCCTGTGGCAATAGCAATGGAATTGCCAGAAATAGCAAGCCATATAAGGAGAGCTCCTTGCACATGTATTTTATTTAGAATTATCTTATCTTCCCTATTATAATTACTTTTACTGCTTTATAACTAAAACGTTGCTAGAATATTGAGGCCGTTTTTGTGACCATTTTCCAGCAGCTTCATTTCGACTAAAACATTATTGAAACTACTAAATTGGAAGATTCGATTATGAAAAATTCTGCATTAAAATCACCGTTCACCGAGACAAAGGAAGGTTGGGATAGGCTAAAGTTAGGACTTTTTACTGCTTTATAACTAAAACGTTGCGCCTAAAAGTTTTTCTGTGTCAAACAGTTGTGCCTAAAACTGTTCTGGTACTCCCCGTCGCCTTACACAGTACCATCGCAGTGTTAGGTGCCAGTATACAACTCATTTACTTAACTGCACATCACATCTAGGAATGAGCTGAGTGCATGGGGGGTCGTTACCTAAGTGCCGGATTACCAAAGCTAATTACCGACTAATTCATCTTCTAATCGCTTCTTAAACCTTTTAATATGCATTAGTATGTAAACCAATCGTTAAATAAAGAAAGAATAGGAATAGGAAAATAGGAGAGGAAAAATAAAGAAAGAATAGGAATAGGAAAATAGGAGAGGAAAAATCAACTAATGTTCACCTTGTATGCGACTTCTGTGCGACATCCGTTTGAGATCACAATGTCCAGAAACATGAGGGCTCGAAGATCCTTGGGGTTCGCCGACTTCCAGTCCTCCTTGCCGTAGAATCTCTCGATTGCTTCTTCGACAGGTTTAGCAATATCCGAATATTCGAAACCTGAAAAAAATAGACGGCATGTTATGGTAGTGTAAACAGTGACGAGCAGTACCGACACAACTACTAAATAAATTAGTCTACATCTCAACACCGAATGATACTCAGAGTCGACTCACCTTCCTCTTGCGCATTTCGGATGTTTCTTCGCACTGCCTGCGCACAATCTTCAAGCCGTCTGCAGTGCTTCCTGTCCGCGTCGACAAGCTTCCGCATGTAGTCTACCCTGTAGAGATATTGCCGAGAACATCCTGCTTATCACCAGGCTCCTCTCGTACAGTCGGCAGGGGCATCGTTCGTAGACGCTCCCTGGCTTCAGACACGACTTCAGGTCTCCAAGGAGTATCAAAAATGGTTCGCCACGCCTCTAACCATTGACCACGAAGCTATAAATCATCTGTCAGTTCTGATGTGGTACTCCCCGTCGCCTTACATAGTACCATCGCAGTGTTAGGTGCCAGTATACAACTCATTTACTTAATTCCACATCACACCTAGGCATGAGCTGAGTGCATGGGGGGGGTCATCACCTAATTGCCGGATTACCAAAGCTAATTACCGACTAATTCATGTTCTAATCACTCAAACCTTTTTGTCAACACTAAGGCAAAGTCCATAGAAGTCAGTAAAAGTCACCTTGGTCTCATTGATCCGTTTAGTGGCAGGTCTCGCCGTATCATCACCTTTCGCATCTGAAATTACCAAACTTTACTGTACGAATATGAGACCAAAAAGATACGATTAATGGGCAAAAAAGATAATGGGTGACCAAAAAGATACGATTATGAAATGAAATAAATTGTAAAATGTACCTGTTGGTGTAGGGGTTGGTTTAGGGGATGCTGACCGAGAGGACCGTGAACCAGAGGATGGCGAGGCAGAACGTGGCGGCGACGGAGTTGCGGCAGCAGAAGGTGCGGCAGCTCGACCCGTGGCCTAAACACGAGTAAATGAAGTTTGTAAAACGAGGACGTCAGATAACAATGATATCAGTTCGCGACAACCACTGCCATGGTACTATCTAAGAGGACGGAGAGTACCGCAGCGACGACAACAATAGATGTGAGTATGAAAGGCTTTCTAATTATGCTCAATATTTACCTTGGATGCTTGCGCGGATGCGGTAGCAGGTGCTGCAGCAGATGCGGCAGAAGTGGCGGCTCGAGCCGTTTCAGAACTAGGAACTTCGTCTTTCACACGTGTGCTTCTTCTTAAACACTGTCTCTTCTCCATCGGCGTAAGCACTAAAAAAACTAAAATGCATTACTATACTGCGGTACTCACTGTCTTCGCGTACAGTACCAAGACGCTTATATAGTGCACCGTGTGAGTAAACTTTCGCCTTAAAAATTTTCATGTGTCATTTGAGAAATATACGATTATGAAATGAAATTAATTATAAAATGAAATTAACCTGTCAGCCTTTCTGACTCCTGTTCTTCTGATTCCTGGTCTACGGGGCGGGTCCTAGAAGACCTCTTCTTAGTTCTTGCCATGGTGCCTAAAATTCTTTATAATATTTTAACTCCGGAGTATATATATAGGAATACATTATTTACTGTACACTGGAGTAAAGCGGTAGACAAAATAAACGACAATAATAATAAATAAAACAACAACAGCAATATAACGGATTAAATGTTGTACAGAACATTAAGTATTATACAATGCAAAAATGCACTTTGCATGTTCCGAAATATAACGTCTGCAATCTCTAATGTTTTCGATCTCTATTATCTTTAATATGTCTGCGCCTCTTTTGTTTTCGAATGTAGTACGGGTACGGTAATATGAGTGCGCCATAGTGTGCAAATGAATTTTTTTAATTTCTCCCAACTTAATATCCGCTCTTTTGTTGTTAATTTCTGTTTTAAACTTTCCAAATTAATATGCGGTCTTGTCCGTATGCAAATTAATATCCATTCTCCATATTTATTTTTCTTTACTTCACATTTTACAGGTATGGAATCACGGGCAAATGAGTTTAAATATCTCTATCTTCCGCGTCAAGTGAACATGATTCTTCATAAACGCTCGCCATCACTGCCGCCGTTAACCCCGGTAATGTTTCCATTTGCGTTTTAGGAGTATTTCTAGGAGTATTAGGAGTAGAAATCTTTTTACAAGTATGAAAGGAATCGTTATAATTTTTTTCTCATTTCTATCTGTTCAGAGTTTCATCAAATCGACTAATGTTCAATGACTACTGACTTTCAGGACCTGGCTAGAACGAGTAAGAGCGCTCCCCAATATGTTACAGAAATCAAAGCCAACCTTAAGAGATGTCATCATGTTCTTGCGGAGCTGAACTTCGAGTGGAGGACTTTGTTACGGTTTGTTTCCGTGTATTTCCCCTGTGCCATGGTGATATTCAACCGTGGTTATATGCTAAAAGCGGTTATATGCTAAAGGTGTAGATGTTTTATCACCTATGTGTCTTGGTACTGTATTGCAGTTAGTAGAGTATCCGTACTCTTTCAACTACGTAATTTACCCACTAACATGTGCATAACAATTTCAGGGAAGGCGACTTAGTGGAAATCGTCGATCACACCCAGGGCATTAGAGAATGGGAAACGGCCCAGATAATTTCGAAAACTGATGAGGAGTGCCTCTTCGCTCCTCTATCGGATCGGAGAAGAGTCATAAGAATTGCTCAAGATTTGTCCTTTTGCGTCGCTGCGTCAAGACTACCGGTAGTTTCCGTCGTATACGGGCAACCTGAAGACATTGGGAATCGGGTGTGGGAATCCCCCCTGCCAGAACAAGTTTTCTTTCTCAAATGAAAAACAGGAAAAAGCAAAAAAAAAAAATAGTTTCAGCTCTAAGCGCTACAACACGGGAAGTGATCAAGCAAATGAAACCACATCTTATTTTTATCTTGATACGGTAGGTTTCTTGCAATTAGACTAATTAGAGTTTATAATTGTAGAGTTTATAATTGTAAAGCTCAAGGTTTCGTTGCAGCAATTTCAATTAGAAACGACCCACTCATTTCAGATACCACGATAAAGAACTGCAGCCGGTGACACAGAATGACACCATTATCAGTGAATTTATAAGGGTGCGTTTGATATGGAGACAAACTACCCAGCTACACTACCCGCTTCCCCCAAGTCAGCCAAACTCGCCCTAGCCCTAGCAAGGCACAGGTGCAGGAGCCCATATATGCTAAACCTGCCAAAACATTCTTTAGTACCGTAGTCGATTCGATAGTAGCATTTTCTTGGACACCAGGAATTATAAAATAATTCTCTTCTAAAAATGAAAGTTTTTTTTTATTCATTTATTATTTCTATAATTTCTACCGATCTACAAGAATTTGGTTTCAGAACGCCCAATTCCTTCAAAAGCACTCCGATCACATATTTATTGAGAGTCCCCGGCCAGTCTATCCCACGTGGTTTATCAGCAATTTTATGGATCGATTAGAATGGAATCAATCGATAGAGAAAGCGAATATGAATCTTACGGTAAAATTGGTCTTTTCCCTTTTATTGATTTTCTCGTTTACTACGAAAAAATTCGAAACCTCTGGAATAATTAACTGTTGAAAGCTCGGCTGCTACAGCTACATTTGGATAGTATTTGTATGTATAGCAGTAATATTGCTTGTCTTTAGGAAGCGATGTCCGAGATCCAGTACGCGTGGCTCCGCGTGAACGTTCTGCTCACAAAATGTGCGAAATGTGTTCTTCTTCATTCGGATACACCTTTTATTGATAAAGAAAGGGATATAGTGAGGATGTATGACCCAGTCACTCTGCTTTCCTATGTTGATAATACAATTCATCTAACCGAGGAGGGTTTACGTATGGTAGAGAGTAGTTATCGACCCACTGTTCATGTGCAGGAATGCACTTCCCTGCAGTCGATTATCCTCTTTATTTCTAATATTTCTCTTTATATAATCATTGTTACTTTCGTTAGATTTATTGTATTAGGATTTCTGTGTGTTACAACGACGCTCTGTCCCCAGTGACTCATAATTATATGCCCTTTCTTGTGTAACGCGGATAGACTCCGCCCACTTTATTCTAATTTACCATTTTAGCTTATCATTTGAACTGGTACGTTTGCTCTGTATTATCGTTCCTCGACAGATTATGATGTAGCTTCCAATATGTATACGTTGTTCGTCTCTCAATTATTATGATGCTTCTTCCTATTATAAACTATTTATCGCCACATTCTACACTGAACTAACGGTTTTGCGTCAGTTCAATCAATTATCAATCAATATCTAAACTCTTCTAATAGTACGTTTGAAGTTCATTGGAATAGCAAAAACGTGGAGTCGGGTGGGGCAGTGGGCTAAGGAGCCGTCTCGTTCAGCACAGGTAGTGCGGCCCGTCAGTTCGATTCCTGCACCGTGCAGATAAAACTTTCTCATTAGAGTACTGTAGTATAATGAGCTCTAGATCTATTATTGAAGTTGGTGTCGTTGTAGCGTACGGTACAGCGGGTATAATTTCAAAAACAGCTCGTATTGGCGCACACACACACACACACACACACACACACACACACACACACACACACACACACACACACACACACACACACACACACACACACACACACACACACACACACACACACACACACACACACACACACACACACACACACACACACACATATATATATATATATTATTTTACATTCCCTCATTGTTCGTATTTTGTTTTCTTGCTGTTTGTCTTGCGGGTATAAAAACCAACCTTTTCGTCTTCCTGCTCTTCCGAGCACTTTAGTTTGCATGTTTTTTTTTATGTGTGAATAAAGTATTTATGTATACATACAGTGCGCGTCATAAGTTTCCGGGCACCCAAAAAAAACGTGTTTCTGCTTGGTTTGAAGGAGATCTAATGCAGCCACTAAACTTTATGTGCAGAGAAGCCAACAACGAAGTTAAAATGGACAAAGACGATTTGCGTTGCAAAATAATCGAATGAAAATTGCCATTAAAGGGATGGGGCCACTTCAAATCACCCCTTTGATTATTTTTGATATACGTAGTTGACCAAATAAAAATCACAATCGGTACAAAAAGTTTCCAAATTAAGGATCCCGGAGCTTTTACATTTTTTTTGTTTTTTTTTGTTACAAATATTTTGAGATTCATATCAAGTCTATCCAATAAGCAAACTACAAACTCTGGGATCCTTAATTTGGAAACTTTTTGTACTGATTGCGATTTTTATTTGGTGAGCTACACAACTCAAAAATAAACAATGGGGTGATTTGAAGTCCCATCCCTTTAAAATAGGGCTTTTTTCGACTGCTCCTTTCATCAAGGGCTGGTTTTACATCATGTTTATTGTAAAAAGACATGTCCGCAAAAGCGATAATGAATTGCTTTCTTGATTGGGACTGTTTTTGCTTTGTTTTTGCCTTGATTGAGACTGATCTGTGTGACAGACGGACACAAATATGTTGCGATGCCAAATCCCGTACTTATCTGTAGTTGGTGAAACCCACCAAAAAGCGTGTTGCAGCGCACTTCAGTCATAAAATCACTGTGCATTTTTGATGGTCAAAAATTTATGACAGAAGTAAATGTTGGCCTCGGTGTGGTTCAGGTCAAATGATCATGGTTGATGATTACTTTGAATTTTGCGGAAGTATAATTTACATTTTAGTAAAATATACTAGAGATGGTTGGCGTTTTGTTTCCCAAATAACATTATTTTTAGAAATAATTCAAATTCAAAATAATTTTTATAGATTTAAATCCAAAAATTTCTTTGCTCGCTGGTTTCGTGCGTATTCTTGTGTCCGGTTTTATTGTGATACAGTTACACCGAGGAGTTCTTTATTTTGATTTGGTTGATCTACGCATTATTGGTGTGTTTTCTCTTCATAGTTTTGCAAAAAATTGCCAATATCGAGTGGCTTATGCATTAAAAGCCATTTGCTGCTCTGCCATGTTTTATTCTAGCACATAAGGTTGCCTGCGGGTGGAGGGTGTTCACTGTGCTAGTTTTTGCGTATATGTTGTAATAGGTTTACTTTTACCTAAACCCACTCATATTTGTAAAACTTGAAATGCCTGATACCATTATCTGCATATATACATTACGCTTGTTTTCCATTGTTTTATTTTTTATTATCAAATTACCTGTTTGCTAATCAACCACAACACGACGAGCTATATACTATTTCTTTTCATCAGTTCATTGTGATACACAACCTGTGACACTGTGCTATGCTATGGTGTTCTTTAAAAAAATTAATATTCGTTAACAATATTTTTGCGACAGGATCAGGCTCCTCACGAGTGGATAATTGCGCATCATTCTGATATTATGCGGCTGAGCTGTGCGACTGGGACGGGTTACCGACCAAAACTGATTATTATTTGAAACCAGTCGGCTAACGCCTCCCGAGGCGACTTACATGGAAATATGATTGGTTTAGCATGGGCATACTTATATACAAGCTTCAAACGTAACATAAGAAATTCGCATAATAGGAAACAATTGCATCGAAATTTGCATTTCCGTAACTCACATCGATATGCAAATTACGCTACAGTTACTCTTTTATATAATAAAGTAAAGTATAATAAAGATTGTCCGATATATGGAGCAGGAGAAACGTTTATTCGTTCATTACACATTACGTTTCGTACAATGGTTGACGCGATGTGTTCTCACTTTCGAATGAGTTTAGCCAATGTCCATCGTTAGTCTGTTCGTATTTTTAATAAGGTCCCGGTTTTTCAAAGTCCATTTCAAAGGGTCAATATAAATCTCTGCCACTTTTACGCTCATGTATGTTTTTATCTGTAAATTGTTTTCTTAAAGGGTCAGGCCCATCAAATTAAACCTATATTTACGATTTCGTCTTAATTTTTATTAAAAGTGTTTATTACAATATATGCAAACCAAATTTTATCGACATTGTCCCCGGGGAACTTTTTCCGACGAGCGCATCCACAAATGTCTACCGTTGCCTGGCCCTTCCTCTCGTTGTCTATCCGCTCTGGTTGTCTGCTCTCTCGGTTTTTTTCTCTGGCACCTCTTTATTGAGCATACTCTCTCATGCGTAATTTTGTAACTGTGTTATAACATACGAGAAGTAAAAGAATTATTAGGACTAAATGGATGCAAATACGGTACCCTTATGAGTTGGGCTCCGCGTAAAAAAGTTCCCCGAGGTGAATGTGGATAAAAATTAGTGTGTATATATTGTAATAAACGCTGCTAATAAAAAATAACATGAAATCGTAAATATATGTTTATTTTGATGGGCCTGTCCCTTTAAAGGGTTAGGCGGTTAGGCCCATTTCAAGTGACCCCTATTTTTGATGATTCCAGCATATTGCCCAATTAGCGCGGAGGGGCGTGACAAATGCGATATATAGTTGGGTATGACTGGCCATGGTAAACAGCTGAATACTGCGTGAATTTTGCGCTTAAAAATTAGAAAAATATCGTATCCTACTATATTTAACATGGAGAATCAGATGGAATCATCAAAAACAGGGGTCATTTGAAATGGGCCTGACCCTTTAAATAACGTTAGTATTACGCATAAGCTATCTTTAATGCTTGTACCCCTGTTCGTCTACTTCTATGCGTTGATTGCATGATCACTTCTCTGCCAAAGTATTCTCAGGATACTTGGTGGTGTGTGAAAGCCCTAATATTTAACTGCCTCTTCTTTGAGTCTAAGCTCTAAAGCTCTCAGTATTGCCATTGCCTATTAGAAATCACGCCCATGCTGATGGTTCTCCGCCAAACAAAAAAAGTTTCGAATTGGCCATCCAGGCATACATTGCGGATGGTTCTTATTCTTAAGAAAGTGAGCTGATGTGCGGTTTGAATTGTTTTTGAACTGCGTTTACTTTTTTGTGGCAGTTCCTGTGGCAATAGCAATGGAATTGCCAGAAATAGCAAGCCATATAAGGGAAGCTCCTTGCACATGTATTTTATTTAAAAGTTATGTATCTTATCTTCCTTACTATAATTGCTTTTACTGATTTATAACTAAAACGTTGCTAGAATGAAATGTTGAGGCCGTTTTTGTGACCATTTTCCAGCAGCTTCATTTCGAATAAAATATTATTGAAACTACTAAATTGGAAGATTCGATTATAAAAAATTCTGCATTGAAATCACCGTTCACTGAGACAAAGGAAGGTTGGGATAGGCTAAAGTTAGGACTTAGGCCCGCTATTTGCTTGATTCTTTTTTGTATGGTTGTATGAGGTGCGTTACGCTCAAGATAATTTGGTTTGGTGGTCACGTATCGATCGTGGTTCATGCTGTAAATAGACGCAGTTAACTTTTCGGTTTAAAGATTTTATTATCTTAAACTAAAACCTGGAAATGATGGGTTTCGATATTCAAAAATTGTATTCTGCGTTTGTGGGTACAGGGAAAAAACGCCTTCAGGTATCTTACTAATGCAAGGCTCCTAGCTCATACATACCACGTTTACTTTTCCTAATAGATTGTTGCAGGGTATGGTTAGTTTGCTCTTATTGCGCGGGTAATGTCCCTGTTTTTTCAAAGTCCATTTCTGACAAAGGGATGATAATATTTATGCTGAATCACCTACTACAATATTTTTCGCGTACTCTGCTGTGATCGTGGCAGCACTCTGTTCTATGCGTGATTGCATGTTCACTTCTGTGCCAAAGTATTTTAGGATGCTTTCTGATGTGCTGAAATGTGCTAAATGATGTGCTAATCTAACATTTAACTATCTCTTCTTTTGAGTCTAATGGTCTAAAGCTAGACCATTAGACTTTCAAGCTAGTCCATAAGTCCCTGGATTGCCTATGCCCATTAGAAATCAGGTTTAGTGTGGTTCTCCGCCAAACAAAAAAAAAGTTTGGAAATAGCGACAGTCCGTAAAGTAGACGCATAAATTGCGGATGTTTCTTGTTTTTATGATTGTGATCTGATGGATGTTTTGAATTGTTTTTGAACTTTACTCTTTTTTTGTGACAGTTCCCTGCGGCAATGGATTTGTCAGCAATAACAATATAGCTATATAAGGGAAGTTCCTACTTGCACTCAATAGTTCTGTATCTTGTCTTTTCGATTATTCCTACTGATTTATAAATAAAACTTTCCTAGAATGAAATGTTGAGGCTGTTTTTTTGTGACCATTTTCCAGCGCCTTCATTTGGAAGACTCAATTATGAAAAGTTCTGTATTGAAATCACCGTTCACCGAGACAAAAGAAGGTTGGGATATGCTAAAGTTGCGACCGATGTTTGCTTGATTCTTTTGTTTGTATGGTTGTATGAGGTACGTTACGCTCAGGATACTTCCCACGCACCATAGTATAAACCAGCATAAACGGTCTACAAAATATTATTCTGCATTTTGTGTGCACAGGACAAGAGCGCTTTCGGACATTTCACTAATGCAAAGCTCATAGCTCATAAATTCCATGTTTACTTTTCCTACTGTAGATTGTTGCGGGTATCCACCACGTTGGTCCACAGTGGCTCGGATGAGTGTACTTGATTATTGAACGTTTCTGCCAGAAAATCGAGATTTATGTTTTGTTTCAGGATTTCGTCAGGATATACAAGGGCTTCGAGGAATAGCCATCACTGCAGTTTTAACCTATCACTTTTTGCCAAAATATGTCCCTTACGGGTTTCTTGGCGTTGACATGTAAGTATTACGTTCAAGGAGACATAGAGAAAGACGAGGGAATAGAGGGGTAGAAGTGAGAGGAAGAGAGATAAAGAGAGAGATAGAGAGAAGTGCCGCGATAACATTTCGGAGTAATTGCGGCGTAAAAATGATGCTAGCGAAGGGCATTATACATGCTTTTTTCGAGCTTTGCCGCAGGAAGGTAGGAGCTTGGGCTTGGAGTTGTGCCAAAAATTGCAACGAGCCCTTTTCATATATGCAAATCTCAATGAATTCCCTGGGCTGATTCCTTTTTGAAATGTAACAGAAACAACAGAAAATAAAGATCCGAGACATAGACAGGGAGCGAGAGAGATAAACAGAGAAAAAGAGAGAGAGAGAGAGAGAGAGAGAACAACACGAGGAGGGAGATTATCTAAGGTTCTTCCAGGTTCTTCGTGATTTCTGGATATTTAATATCAATGATCCTCACATCTACATCTCGTTTGTATTTCGCCACACTGTTGAATTTTTATATGAGAAGAATTAAACGGATTGTGCCATTGTACTATATCGTGTTTGGATCTGCAGGTAATATTCAATTGATGATGTTGGAACGCAATTATGATTATGGAAGGGTAAATACCCCCAAATTATTTAGTATATACTATATACAAGCCTAAGCCTAAGCCTAAGCCTAAGCCTAAGCCTAAGCCTAAGCCTGACCCTGAGAATACCCGGCCTGCACTAGGTCAGACTAGGTGTTTAGTTGTATGAAGTTCTCTTTCTAGCAAAGCTTTGCGATTAGCTAATCAGCCATATCCGTATACCCAATTGGAGCTCAGTATTGCACTAAAAGTTTTTTTTAAATACAAATGAAAATATAAAAAAAATATTATTCAGCATTGCTGTCCATATTCCTCCTGTCGTACGTGTGGCTTGTGGATAATTTCGAACGTTTTCTCTATGCTTTAGTATTTCTTTTAAATGTTAATCTTTACCAATCAAACAAAGGATACTTTGCATTGGTAGGCCACTTATTACTATGAAATTTTCTAGTTTCTAGCACTAGCACACAACTTCTTTTCAGCATAATTTTTTTGAAAATTGCATGCAAGTGGTCACCAAGTAGTAGGTTTTCGGTGAAAATCATTAGTGAAAATCAAAATCAGTAGAAAATAATTTACTGAGCTCGCAGACTCTCCGTCATTTTCGTCTGCTTGATTATGTGTTGTGCAAGATATGTATGATCAATATTAATCGATTTTCCTATTCATTAAAGGGTCAGGCTCATTTCAAGTGACCCCTATTTTTGATGATTCCGTCTGCTTCTCCATGACAAATATAATAGGACACGATATCTTTCCAATTTTCAAGCGCAAAATTCACACATTTGTTCCTCAATTTACCATAGTCAGCCATACCCAACTATCTATCACAGTTATCACGCCCCTTCGCCTTTATTGGGCAATATGCTCTATTGGGCGTGGCAATCGCAATATTGGCCAATCAGCGCGAATGGGCGTGCCAACTGCGATAGATAGTTGTGCATGACTGGCCATGGTAAATTGCTGAAAACTGCGTGAATATTGCGCCAGAAAATTAGAAAATATTGCATCCTATTATGTTTGACATGGAGAATCAGATGGAGACGTCAAACATAGGGGTCATTAGAAATTGGCCTTACCCTTTAATTGTTCCTTTTCAGAATAACGATGAACATGAAATATTCCTGAATGGCTGGTCGCTAAGTGTGGAGATGCAATTTTATTTGGTCGCACCTTTATTTTTTATATTTCACAGTTTCACTGCGAAAAGATTACCCCGTGGCGGAGTGTTTGTTTCGCTAGGCCTGCTTTCTCTGTGTAAGGTTTTATGTTGTCCTTCAGAGCAATTACTCATAATAATTATCTTGGGTTCCTCATGAGCTTGATCCTAATTCATCACTCATTTCAGTGATAATTGGCTCACAGCTCTTCCCTTATCTCTACAGTAATCCCGATCTAACCACGTTTTATCATCCACTCTCCAGAATTTCACAATTTGCAAGCGGAATTGTTGCTCAACTCTTACATCAGTTAACTGGAAAGAAAAAAGGTTTGATAAGTCTACAAATATGCTAATTTGTCAAAAATGTTCATTCTGGCTAGGTTTACGTACATGCGCCAAATGTGCATCTGCAATCCCCACATTCTTACCATGAAAAATAATGAAGCGGAATGCATTGAAACTGCATTTCCCCTTGTTTTTTTACGTGCAAATTATGTTCCGTCTGTTTTTGTCGGGAGTAATTCGGAGCAGAAAATTTGAACAGTACTGTCGTACTATTTTCAAAACCACGTGACACACCTCTTTAAAGTTCTTCTTATTCAGGTCCGTGCTTGTTCCATTCGCCGGCAATATTAATTTCTGTCTCTATACTAATAATTCCATTATTTGCCCTTCCTTCTGGTTCACTATACGGACTTTTATCTGTATGCCTTCGCATTATGGTCACTATTGCAACTGCTGTATTACTATTTTCTGGAGCCTATATGACATTTAAACCGTTAACGAACAAAATACTAAGGTAAGTGAATTATCGATTACCATATTTTAATAATACAATATTTACATAATTATCGATTTTGCTTAATTACTCAATTTATGTGTGATTTTAATTTTAGGTATATTGGAGATATATCATATTCCATTTATTTGGTCCATTGGCCGGTATTAGTTTTCTGCAAATATTATGCAAAATGGCACAACGTTCAAGAATCATTAGGTTGGTTTTATTTATTTATTTATTAAATTATAGATTATAGTTTTAATTGTAAGCATTCGTGTGTAGGCTAATGAAGGTTAAAAAAGGATGAGGTTAGTTTTCGCAAGATATCTGAACTCCGCGCGGTTCCCGTGCCTGAAATACACGGTCCGGCCTGCGCTGGCTTTTGGTTTCAGTTATAGTTCACCAGTTCACTTCCTGGCCAATGATCATGGTCATTGGAATTCGCTAGTATTGATGGCATAGCTTCCATAATACCTTCATTTAGCTTGCATTTAGTATGGAATTCACTTGTTGTTTCTAAAAAATAATGAGAAGAATTAATAATTATATGTGATTTGGAGGCACATAAGATAAACTTCAACAAATTTGCAGCTTGCCTGGTGGCCTTTCTTCTCAGCATATGTATTGCCATAGTCTTGCATCATCTAGTTGAAAAACCAATTCTGCAGCAGAATGCCACAACTGGATGCTTAATTGCCTTTATTATGTTCTTTGTATTACTCAACATTCACGGGCATTGGCAAACTATACGTGAAGGAACAATTGGTGAGTGATTTATTTACATTTCATGGACTAAGATTCAAAAAACGCCGTTATGATGCTTTAAGAATCATCGGGACATGTGCATATCACGCTAATTATTAAAAACTTGAAAAACTTGATTATAGGTGGGAATTCTGAAATTATCAATAAGAATTCTCTGCTCATGGAGTCTGTTTATCATCATAAAGACGCCAATTACTCGCAACAAATTGTAGGAGGCGACGAAACGTTTGGAGTTGCAGAGTTTCCTGTAAGACATTTGGCTGAATATTAAAGAGATATAACAGCCGGTTTTTTGAAACAACCTATTTTATTTTGGTTATTTGAATTCAACTGCATATGTGCTACGTCTATGTCGCTACATGTTGTTCTGTCGCTTTAAAGGGCCACTAAAGGATGGTCACGAAGTAGAATACGAGGAAGATTTAGCCTATAAATCCATTCCAAAGTTTATTCAAGGCATTTCAGCCGGGCAACGGTACTCTTCGCGTATTGGTGCTTGGAAACTCGTACGCTGCCCAAGAAGTTCCCGTCATAAAAAGACTGTTGGATGGCCATTACGCAAGATTTGTTATATATACCGTGGTACATAACCAAGTACTCGTGACTTATGATCAAGGTGCCGTGGTTATTCTATTTGCATTATAACTAATAGAACAGTCCATTTCATGACTGTATATTGGCAGTTCTATCTCCTGTTGTTTAGGCAACTAATTGGTATTCTTCTAAAACAAAATTATTTAGCCATCACCAATACAGCTCGAGAATTGGTCACGCGGATGAAGCCACATATAATTTTCATTTTAATTCGGTAACCGTAAAGCTTTTATTATTTTAAAGGTTTGAAGTTTCAAGTTTGGATTATGTCTTATAAAAACCTGTCACTCACACTCTTATAAATCCTTTACAGTATTTTACCAAGAAAACGGGTTCAACCCGCAATATCTTAGAATATCTTAGAAATTTCTTAGAAAAAAATGAATACAATGTGTACTGTGGCATCTTATTACTCAAAAAGTTGTTTAATAGGTATCACGACAAAGAACTGCAGCCGATCACGGAACACGATTCAATTTTAAAGGAGTTTATGCAAGTAGGTTTGGTTCAAGGTTCAAATAAATTAAATAGCACATATCATATCATGGCACCCAGCGTACACGAAAGAAAGCATGCTCCCAGCCTACCGTGGGAAGTGAGAGAAAGTAAGGGATCATGCTAATGAGCGACACATAGAGTTAAACAGATAAACTCTCCCACGCTGAAAGGCTCCCTATGTTCGTTCATAGGGTCACAGCGCTCCACAGTTACAGTGTCAAAAAACTGTAATTTAATGATATAAGTAAATGGTCTCGCAACATCTAACTAGTAGAATTGTCAAAATTAGTAGTCCACATAACTTTTCAGAACGCCGAGTTCCTACAAAAGCACGCCGAACACATATTTATTGAGAGTCCCCGGCCAGTCTATCCCACGTGGTTTATCAGCAATTTTATGGATCGATTAGAATGGAATCAATCGATGGAAATGACGAATATGAATCTTACGGTAAGCTAGATTGTTTTTGAATTGTTCATGAAAACTTCAACCATGTTGCAGCGGCTGACAATGAGGTGCAGTGATTTAGCTGCCCATGCAAAGGTCACGGGGGTAAAATGGAAGAATACTACTCCACTATAGAATACTTCCCAAATTTGAAATATACTACCCCAAATGTATGGGGGTAGCATTTTGTAGCATGCAAAGTACTACCCCACCATTGAAGAACATTACACCTTTTGACATTTTATCACCCCAGTCAAGGGGTTAGTACATTTTAAAAAAAAAGTTGTAGTGTTCTTCAGTGGTGGGGTAGTGTTCTTCTATAGAGGGGTAGTGTTCTTCAATGGTGGGGTAGTGTTCTTCTATAGAGGAGTAGTGTTCTTCAATGGTGGGGTAGTGAACTTCAAACCCTTGAATTACGCTGCCCCCTACATGTGAAAATGTGAAAATACTACCCCTTCTTACAAAATATTACCCCACCCCCCATTGGCTTTTACTTCCACGTGGGAAAAATTACAAAATAATACCCACCCCCCATTTGAATATGACTACCCGAACAATTATTGAAAGTGACTACCCCACCATTGAATATGGCTACCCCACCCTTGAATATGACTACCCCACCATTGAATATGACTACCCCACCAAATGAGTAACACTACCCCACCAATTGAATAGCACTACCCCACTAGAAAGGGGTAGTATTTTGTAAAATTGTAAAATTGGGGTATTATTTTGAATGGGATAATATTTTTCAAAAAGGGGTAGTGTTCTTCAATTCTCTCCGGTCGCGGGTTCGGTTCCGGGCCCAGGCGGTCACCGGTAATTTTATCTTCAGGAAGCGATGTCCGAGATCCAGTACGCGTGGCTCCGCGTGAACGTTCTGCTCACAAAATGTGCCAAATGTGTCCTTCTTCATTCGGATACACCTTTTATCGATAAAGAAAGGGATATAGTGAGGATGTATGACCCAGAAACTCTGCTTTCCTATGTTGATAATACGAGACACTTGACAAATGAAGGCCTGAAATTAGTAGAAAATAGTTATCGATCGACTGTTCAATCAGTAATCAATCAATATTATTTGATAAACAGTACGGTAGATGAGAAAGGGCAAGGGTCCCTCCGACTTTAGGATATTCTAATATATCATTCATTAGTAGGTACATAATTTCTTGATGCAGCGAGTTTTGTTTTGCTGCCATTGTATATTGTATTTATCCGCATTAATTAAAATGGATATTTAATAAAGTCCACAGTTAAGTGTATTTTGTTTACTTGTAAGTACGTACCGTCCTTATTGTGTCCATTGAATAAATGAAATTAGTTTACCAAGATCACGTTTTATCCGATTTCAAGCTACAAGTTTATGAGTTCTATGTCCGTTTGATGATTTGATAGCCGGTTATTTGCATAAACAGTTTCAACATAAACCGGTAAACAAGGCCTATGAACAAACTATTTACATATCCCGTCCAAAAAAAAATAGGAAAGTTGATGACATGATAAAATAAATGGCGGGTTTGGATATAAAAAAATTCCAGATTTAATTATAAAAGCAGGAGATTGTTCACTTTTTATAGAATCCCATCCAAAATATTGGCCTTTTTTCGTAGTTTTAAGACATGGACATGGTGAATACGATAAGACGAAACTTATTGTTTTGCAACAAAGGCACCGTAGTCTGAGGCGGTTTGAATTTTCGCTGTGTCTGATACTCAGCCAACAAAAAGCACTTTGCAATGTGTTTGCCTAAAATCTTCGTTGTCTTTTGTTCGGTCAACTGCCCGCCCACCCACACATACCTTAAATTCACCCGGAATTGTTTCACCTATACAAACAAGGCCGGACAATTACCCTTTTTGCAAGAGAGTAGAAAGCTACTCACGTAGCGTAGTAGCATAATAATGAGTTCAACCAATGACTGTTTCTGTTGTTTTACATATTATTAACTCTTTATTCCATAAAAAAAGTGCGTACTATAAACTACAAACAAGAGAGATAAAAACAGTCACAGGCTAGACACATTCAAGAGGTCTAGCTTCTTATGTGGTGCTAAATCATTACTGATTCAAGCTTTGCAATGTTTTTGCCTAAAATCTTCGTTGACTTTTGTTCGGTCAACTGCCCTCCCACCCACACATACCTTAAAGCGAAATGTTAGCCCTTTGGAAAATTTGCATATGATAAGCTTATCCTATGTATTCTATGCTAATTTTGTACGATCGTCCACGGCAGTCGTACACAATTAGCATAGGATACATAGGATTTGCTTATCACATGCAAATTTTCCAAAGAGGCTAACATTTCGCTTTAAATCCACCTGGAATTGTTTCACCTATTATTAAAAAGTCTAAGTTAAGGTATAAAGATAGGAATTGGTTCTTCAATAGAATTGCATATCTTGTCAATAATCTACCGTCCGAAGTTAATCAGTGTAAAAATGCAGAAGAACTTCTGAGTTATGTAAATGCAAATCCGCAATTTTTTTCCCAAAGACCCCCTGCATTTTTTTACTGAGAACAATTTATATTTCTTACCTTGTACCGATGTTTTTTATATACATTATCTGTGAAATTACGCTAATGTATGTTTTTATCTGTAAATTGTTTTCTTAAATAATGTTAGTATTACGCATAAGCTACCTTAAATGCTTTAATTGGATTGAATTTACGTTTAGTGCTCTTATTATGATTTTGATTATGTTTAGTGTTCGTGAGTTTGTGTTTGTGTTTTGTTCTTTGTAGTTTGGTCCCTTGTGAGTATGCTGCGTTGTGAAGCGTGGTATCTTAGGGTCACCTTTTGAGATGTGTTAAAGGGATCAGCTCACCTTAAATTGTGTCTGTTTTTTTTTGTTTTTTTATTTTCTATAAGGGATAATAAAAATTTGGAATAGAAAAAGTAGTGTTCAATTTCAATACTCACGAAGGTATTGGGTGATAAAGTGGTGGATTGATCGGGCCGAAATGCAAGATCATTCCGACGATGTCGTGACTGCGCACGACCGCCTTAATATCATGTATATCCTACCGTAATCTCTACCCTTTCATAGCTATATTAATCTCAGCCATATATCCCTTAGATATCAATTACCGTACTCATCCTTAGGTATGTTAGCATATATTATTTAGGAACTGTGTATATTATCGTTGCTTCTGGTTTTGGGTTGAACCCGTTGTGTTATTCTATGTATTCTACCCTGTAATAAACCCTTTCTACGGTTGATCCAGATTCTCCGTATATTCAGTTATTTGACTGTATTATCGTCTTGCACCGTATAGTCCAGAGTTCCCGCGCCATCCCAATTGGGCGGATGATTAACTAGATTCGGAGGCACCCGAGACCCCGACTAGTTGGAGTTACCTAAACGCTCCTTTCCTGGCTATAGCGATCAGTGCGGTTTCCCCTTGTATATTTGTTACCTGTGCCACTAAGGCCAACTGGACTTCGGGTCGAAGAGCTAGAAGTATCCAAACTAATTTATATATTCTTTCTAGTTCTTTCATGGTACCCTGAACCGTGACCGAACCTGGTGACATATTCAATTCAGTCTAATTTCATAATTGGTGCCCCACAACTCACCTCATACCGGTGAACAAACTTAAATTCAAATTTCATTCGTTTTATTCAAACTGCAACTCAACAAAATGTTTGATTATATTATTCTTTGTTTAATTGTTCTCCTTTTGTCTTTTTCCATTTGGCTGATGCTCGAGCGTATCGATTCGTGGTTTCACGGTCAACGTCCGGAAATCTGGCGACTTGTGAACCTGAAAGGAAAGCTCGATCAGTCAAAGAACTATTTTAACTCCCGTATTAACTTGGCTCAGCATCTGCTTGCAACTGACTGGGATAACTTATCAACTGATAGATTGACAATCGAAACTCAGAGGCTGCAGTCTCTTATCTCAACTTTCGAAAAGATTGAAACTAACATTCAGCGCAACTTGATTGAAGCCGATTCGCTAAATGGAACTGATCAAACTGAGATCAATAACTTTCTAGATGCAGAGGAAATTTCGAGCACTCTAGAGCAAACTCGCAATCTTATTATTCAACTGCGCAACCTCGCCGAAGATATGATAATGACACCGCGCCCAACTATTGAACTCGCACCTATCGCGCCGACTCCCCAATTAGAAGCGCAAGATGGGGCTCATCAACTAACTGCACAAGAGGTGCCTAGAACTATGGATTTGCGTTTAAGCCGAGGTCTTCTAGAAATGGATGTACCAGAGTTTAACGGAGACCCCGAAAACTGGGATCACTTTTGGGACGTCTTCTGCCCACTGATTCACGATCAGCCCTACCCTTCCTCAACTAAATTATCAGTTTTGCGAAAACGATGCACTGGTGCGGCGCAACTGTGTATCATGCAATACCCGCAATCTGATCAATTTTACGAGGACATTATTGCTGCCTTACAAGATCAGTTTAATGATACGTACGGCAAGAAACTCGCGATTTTTGCTAAACTCTCGAATCTTCCCCGAGCAACTTCTAGTGGTACTGACCTGCATAGAACTTTCTACGCTGTTAAGGCTATAACTAACCAACTCGAAAGGTATGACAGGGTGGACACGACTCAGTACCGCAGTACAATCAAGTCTAAATTCCCCTACGCTTTCCTTCACCAACTCACACTACTGGAGAAAACTGCTAATACGGAATGGAACACATCTACTCTACTAGCGCATATTAAAACTCTCGTTGACACGTTCGCGGAAACGGAACGAGTAAGAAATATCAACTACGAGAATGCGGCTGCCTTTACGATGTGCCTGTTTTGTGGCAAAACGGGACACAGAACTATTAAGTGCGCCCTACAACTCCCTAACCACGCCAGACGGGATAAACTAAATGAAGCCGGAGCCTGCCACCGTTGCTACGAAAGGGATCACGGTACCTACGAGTGCCTTGAACCAATGTGCGCACAGTGCAAAGGGCCTCATAACTCTCAACTATGTTCTGCTAACAGAGTAATTAATAAAATACTTCCGCAGGACTACAACTCCACTCAGAAAACGTGGAATAACTCCGCACGCATCGGAAACGGGCCACATTGTAGGCAGAAAGGACCAACTACAACATTCGGGAGAAAACAAAAAACGAATGTAAACAACTCACCTTTACGTTCTGAAGAACTCCAGTCCACGTCGAATCCAGTCACTTCGAGGGCATGGAATCCGTCACCGGCAAGTCGGGTTCTGGCTCTACCTGAAAGACAAAATAAGGAACTGGTCAACTTTCAATTCGCAGAGGAAAACGAAGGAGGAGTAGACCGTGGAGGTGAAGAAAATGGAGAGGAACGAGAAGGAGTAAATGAGGAGTACGAGGCGCGAAAAAGTAAGTTTTTTCGTCCCTAAATGTAGTCAAAATTCCAATTCCTTCTCATTTTCTCCAAACAGCCAACTCCTTATTTCTCACGGACAACTCCCAATTTTTAATTGTTTTGTTTCTAATAAAAACTTTGCAACAAACTGTCGGGATTTTGAACCTTGCACGAATAACTCTGTGCATGCAACAACTGTATTAACTGTTTTCGATGAGTCTGAGCTCCGTTGTTTGATACAAACTGGTATGCCAGCGAAAACACGCAAACTTCCTTTGTCCAGTACCGAACAAATAGTTACTTTTAGTAATTCTAATGTAACTATACCAACTAATTCGGTACTAAACAAAGGACACAGACAACTGTGCAACAAAGCCATCAACCAACTTATTAACTTCACGTCAAGACTTTCTATGAAATGTGAAAATGGTGTTAAAACTCTGTCGCATTTTACTCGGTGTAACTGGAGGTCCAAGCCTCATAACTACGCGAAAAGCAGTCTGCTGCTCAAAGTGGCTAAGCGTTTTTTCGTCAAGAAAAAGAGGCGAAAAAAAATCGTATTTGTCATTTAACTATAAACTGAAGCAGAATTTTGGCTACTATGATCTACCGCAAGGTGAACTAATGTGTTCAAAACTGTTTTAACTTGCCTCAAATCGATAACTTGTTCTTGCGTAAATTCTCACAAATCAACACAGTAAACGCAATCGAGCACAACTTCAACAAAAATAAAACTTTATTCCACAGAAAGTGGAGTTAATAAACATACCACTTTCGTGGAGTCGCAGTTCCGCTGTGGGAGTTTCCTAGTTAAATCTAACTTCTTCGTCGGCGTCACCTTTCACCACCGATCCACGACGTAGACGTAGGACAACTGAAAATAAAACAACTCAGTATCAATAACTAATAACTACATTGAAACGCTATTCATATGTACCTGGATATGTTTATGTAACAACTGCAAAACTTTTTAATAAAACTTTCTCTAAATTATATTTCCAGAAAATTAACTCGCATAACAAGTAAGTGTGTATAAAACTAACCTGGTTATCCAGTATGAAACTTTGCCATCGGAGTTCGCGTTCCGTCCCGCGGCCGTTTCTGAAATGCTAATAATAAAACTCCTATTATAATGTGGATAACTTATTCTCTTAGTAGTAAGGAGTAAAACTAGTTTTAAACAACACTATGAACTGAAAAACTGTGGTTTGAAGGGATTGCCCTGGCCTGAAAGCCCTTCAACCACCTGGACAAGAAGAAATAGTCTGGAGGGATTGCCCGCATGAAAGCCCTCCGACTATCGACGAGGATCAACGACGCTCACCTTTTTTTCTGCGGGTCTGCATTCGACTGCGCGTCGGCCCGTTGTTGCCGCAAAACAACGCGATAGTGCCTGAAATGGAGATGGTCACGCACGAGGACAAGGACAATCGACTAAACACAATTCGCGAAATATTAAGACAATCACGTTGATACTAACAGTGAATTCGTTTGTTTATTTGTCCTATTCATCCTAACTTTTCTCTAAAATCACCTTAACTTCGGTTTTCATCGATAACTGAGCCCTGACGGCTGTAACTATACGGTTCCCTTCCCCGGAGGGGCGCTACGCACCGTCTAGATAACTTTATATAAAAAAACTAACAATAAAAACAACTTTAAATCGTAAAAGTATAACTGCACAACTAATCCGAGAAATGCACGCTTGCTTTCACGATAGTTACGCAGCGCATTTCACCGCGTCGCGTACGCGCGGTATATCATACAGACTGGAAGGCCAGCTAGGCAGTTACCGTAATCACGAGTAGACTTGCAGCCAGGATCCAAGTGTGATATTCGGAATAATACTTTGTTATAATACCTTAACTACCGTATCATAACTATGATACGAAAAGGTGTATAAGAGTTAGTTAGTTCCAACCTCGTTTCTTCACTCTAACTTGTTCTCTCTTATAATTCAGGCTTTCTTATTTCCTCTATGTTGTTATTAATTTGTAGGTCCCTTATGGACATTGTCGTTCTTGTTGGGAGTGTCGTGACTGCGCACGACCGCCTTAATATCATGTATATCCTACCGTAATCTCTACCCTTTCATAGCTATATTAATCTCAGCCATATATCCCTTAGATATCAATTACCGTACTCATCCTTAGGTATGTTAGCATATATTATTTAGGAACTGTGTATATTATCGTTGCTTCTGGTTTTGGGTTGAACCCGTTGTGTTATTCTATGTATTCTACCCTGTAATAAACCCTTTCTACGGTTGATCCAGATTCTCCGTATATTCAGTTATTTGACTGTATTATCGTCTTGCACCGTATAGTCCAGAGTTCCCGCGCCATCCCAATTGGGCGGATGATTAACTAGATTCGGAGGCACCCGAGACCCCGACTAGTTGGAGTTACCTAAACGCTCCTTTCCTGGCTATAGCGATCAGTGCGGTTTCCCCTTGTATATTTGTTACCTGTGCCACTAAGGCCAACTGGACTTCGGGTCGAAGAGCTAGAAGTATCCAAACTAACTAATATAGTCTTTCTAGTTCTTTCAGACGAAAAGCCTCGGCAATTTCTTCGCGAATAAACGTTTTCAGTTCGGTGAATAGATTGGTGATAGTTGGAATGATTTGACGGTTGGTGAATTAGGGACGGGAAGTTGGTGTCATATCAGAAATATAGTTCATTATGGGTAGGAGTGGTGGCAGAGAGCGACCGCTCACCACCGGGTCAATCGGTGCAATCCACATAATGGGATTAGAGATTAGATGAGCAACCAGGATATTTCTGTCTTACAATTAGAAACCTAGGGTAAGAGTGAACAATTGTGAAAAATTTGTAACCTTATTAATTACTAAAACTCTTCTGTAAAGTACTAAACCCCTTCTGTAATTAGTACTAGTATCGATTTAATATATAAAGGTTTATTGATAAAACTGACAAGTACAAAATAACAAGGTAAGCGAGAAAATAATAACCAGGTCCCACAGAGTAAAGGGTTCAAGTCCTTTACTCCTTAAGAAATATAGATTGGTGCATGAGGTCGGCTGATGAAATGGTATGATGGTGAAAATCACTGTACGCTCGATCCGCCACACACATACAAGGCTAATAAGCAACGAGAGAAAAATCTTTATTCTTGAGTTCTTTGTTCATAATAACCTAGTGGTAGGGAGGCCGTCTATCGTACTGTTTCCTATCGTAGACGAATAATATTGATTGATTACTGATTGAACAGTCGATCGATAACTATTTTCTACTAATTTCAGGCCTTCATTTGTCAAGTGTCTCGTATTATCAACATAGGAAAGTAGAGTTTCTGGGTCATACATCCTCACTATATCCCTTTCTTTATCGATAAAAGGTGTATCAGAATGAAGAAGAACACATTTCGCACATTTTGTGAGCAGAACGTTCACGCGGAGCCACGCGTACTGGATCTCGGACATGGATTCCTGAAGACAAGCAATATAACTGCTATACATACAAAAACTACCCACATGTAGCTGTAGCAGCGAAGCTTTTAGCAGCTACAGGGTGGTCCAATAGTTTTAAACCCTGGAAGATTTTTTTTCGAAATTGAATAATTTCATGAGTTTTCATTGAAAGGACGTGATTTTTTGCACAAAGGTTCGTTATACTGTTCTCTAAGCTTTTGCGAAGTACCATGTTGAAATCTTTTCTGCTCGCTGAAGAATGATGTCGGAAAGCGAACATGTCAGCTTGAACAAATTCGTCGTGAGGAACGCGCCTCGGGTATCCTTTTTTCAGACGAGCTTTATTCACGAACCAGCAGGTCTACAGCCACCAAAATCGGCACGTGCTTTGCAAATCGGTCCAGGATGCGAACGGAGACAAAAGCATTCTACCACCAGCCACTATTCTGAGCTAGGCAGCTGTGACGTCGACGAAAACGACTTCACTGGTTTTTGTCGTTAACGGCGTCGAAGTGCATAGTCAAAATTATCTACAAAACGTTTTGATGCCCATATTACTTTCGCATAGACGTAATTATTGCAGTGGAATACACTAGGCCCTCAATCAAGACTCAGCGCCATCTCATGAGGCGACGATCATGTGGGGCTGTTCTCGAACCCGTGTTTTCTGGATTTGTAGCTATGCGGAATAGCAGCAGTATTCGTCCGAACTGAAATCTTCCGACTTTTGCATCTGGCCACACTTGGAGAGGAAGGCCTGCACCAAGCCTCACGAAAATTTGACCTCGTTCTGTCCTGTCCTTCTGAAGTTATGGGCTAAAGTGTCGCCAAATACCTGCGTTCCACGGAGGGCTCGTCAAAGAAGCATCTGGAGGACGGTGTGAAGGAAAAAGAGGGATATTATGAAAACTGTATTTGTTTTATGCTGCAAAACATTATAACGCGTTGAATAAAACGAATCGCGTGTTCATTGCATCAATATTATTGTTTTGGCGGTTGAAATGCCTGGGTTTAAAACTATTGGACCACCCTGTAATATTTCCAGAGGTTTCGTATTTGTTCGTAGTAAACTAGAAAATCAATAAAAGGGAAAAGACCTATTTTACCGTGAGATTCATATTCGTTTTCTCTATCGATTGATTCCATTCTAATCGATCCATAAAATTGCTGATAAACCACGTGGGATAGACTGGCCGGGGACTCTCAATAAATATGTGATCGGAGTGCTTTTGAAGGAATTGAGCGTTCTGAAACCAAATTCTTGTAGATCGGTAGAAATTATAGAAATTATAAATGAATAATAAAAAAACTTTCATTTTTAGAAGAGAACTATAATTCCTGGTGTCCAAGAAAATGCTACTATCGAATCGACTACGGAACTACAGAGTGTTTTGGCAGGTTTAGCATATATGGGCTCCTGCACCTGTGCCTTGCTAGGGCTAGGGCGAGTTTGGGTGACTTGGGCAAAGCGGGTAGTGTGGCTGGGTAGTTTCAAACGCACCCTTATGAATTCACTGATAATGGTGTCATTCTGTGTCACCGGCTGCAGTTCTTTATCGTGGTATCTGAAAAGAGTGGGTCGTTTCTAATTGAAATTGCTGCAACGAAACCTTGAGCTTTACAATTATAAACTCTAATTAGTCTAATTGCCAGAAACCTACCGTATCAAGATAAAAATAAGATGCGGTTTCATTTGCTTGATCACTTCCCGTGTTGTAGCACTTAGGGCTGAAACAGTTTTATCTTCATTTTTCCCGTTTTTTCAGCATTTGCGAAAGAAAACTTGATCTGGTTGGGAGTTGGGACTATTCCCACACCCCACTGTACAACTTGTGTCATTGTTGCTCACGGGATCATGAACATACCTTGATGATAAGTTACAAGTACTTGATTATGCACCGCCGCGTATAGAACCAGTCTTGAGTAGTGACCCTCCAACAGTCTTTTTATGATAGGAACTTCTTGGGCAGCGTAGGAGTTTCCAAGCACCAATACACGAAGAGCACCGTTTCCCGGCTGAAATGGGGATTATGTAAATAAAATAAAAATAGCAATGCATCATGGCCAACCTTTTTTAGTTCTCTGGGGCCATGAGTTATAGTTGTGGGTCATTTCCCAATCAAAACCTATGTTTATTATCGGGCGACAACGGGCTTTTATAGCAAAATTTTGTACATTCACATTGAAAGCAAGCCTAAGCCTAAGCCTAAGCCTAACCCTAAGCCTATGTAAAGGACCTAATAATCAAGTGTAAACTATATAACAACATCCTTACAGGAAATTCGGCAAGTCCAAATGCGCCTTCTCCTAGATGTGTATAATTTGCTTCTTTATGGGAGTAAGTTCCCTCCATTTGAAGGGCATTTCTGTGAATCGCCTCAGAATTTGCACCTGAAGTGTACTTTGTAAAATGGCATCTAATAAATCTGTCTGGATACACACTATATCCTATATCTATATCACCTGCGCAACATGTATGCGCAGTGCAAGACCTAATCTTCCCTCCTGTTCAAGCATAGCGGTCGGTTTCACGTATGGAGCGGTAGGCTACCTCCAATATTGCATATTTAACGTGAGGTCCGCATCCCGCAGGTAGGCGGTAGGCTTACCTCGTTCTGCACGAGTATACGGAAGAATACCCCAAAAGGTATTTGGTAAGGTATATTGCAATTAGTTGCTAAAAATAGTATCTGTGTTAGTACAAACTCGATAACTCTCCATTAAAGGGAGAGGCCCACGAGAAAAAAGTGTTCCTCAATTTACTTGTACGGATTGTCCGGATTTTCAGAAATATTACTGCGAAAACCGCATCTCTTTGCATCTAAAACTCGCAGATATATTCTATGCTAAACAGTTCGGCCAGGCATTGTAGTCTGAAACAATTTTTGCTCTTTTATGGCATTGCAGTATTGGAAACGCTTTGTTATAATGGTAGTGATGTTCTTCATTCGTTTAACAACCATTATGTAGGGAAAGAATGCTAATGGACGGACATAAAATATAAAACGTTATTTTAACCTTTCTGACTACGGTGCCTGGCCGAACTGTTTAGCATAGAATATCTCTGCGAGTTCTCGATGCAAATATATGCGGTTTTCACAGAAATATTTCTGAGATTCCGGACATTCTGTGCAATTAAATTGAGGTACATTTTTTTCTCGTGGGCCTCTCCCTTTAAGGCTTCAGAATCCACAAATACAGTATCTCACCAAGAATTCCTTCATGTGCCCTTTGCCAATGTACATGAACACAAAATAAAATGAGGAAAGTAACTAGTGCAATTAAACATCCAGTTTTGGCACTCTGCTTCAAAAGGGGTCTTTCAACGAGATGATGCAAGAAGACAGCAAAACTGATGCTGAGAAGAAAGGCCATGAGACATGCTGAAAATTTTAGTCAAATTAAAGCAAGAAAAAGACGGTTTGTGAAGCGTAGTTTGGAAATTGACAATGGATTTCATATAACACTACATAGACAGCAGACATCACTATTCACGGACAAGGGACATAGAAGATAGCTCGTATTCAGCCTAGAGAACCTGGTCCGCACTATCGACTAATATTTAATATCTATGACAACAAACCAAAGATTTGTTGAACGTGGTTCCATTCCGCATAATATCTGCATAAAACTAGCACAGGCCAATGAACCAAATAAAGGGAATATGACATGTCGCCAATGTACCTAAAATTAGCGTAAGGAAAGTTGGTATAATTAACCTAGATCGATAATTACCTTGCAAAAAAAAGGAAAATTAAAATTAAAATGTCTGTGCACGAAAAAACTAGTTACGTTTTCTACGTGTAAGAATCCAGTTGCTCACCGTAGTACTTTGAAAGAGAACGGCTTAAATGTAATGTATTTTCCGCAGTATAAGAGTATAGACGTTGATAATGTGACAATAATGCGTAAGTAACTTGAGAGAGAATTATAAAAGGGACCGGAAGGCAGAATTGGTAATGTAATTATTAGAAGATTTGTGGCAAATATCAATATTGTAGTGGAGATGAGTAGCTGGTGACAATGTGATTCTGAATGTGATCGTATAATTTTTGTTAGTGTTTTTTTACAAATATATTGCAATAAACACATAAAGTTGATAAAGCGATAGTTGATTTGCTTGCCGCAACAGGAGTGTTTTCATAGGTCTGAGCGGCCTGCAACGCTAAACTCGGCTCTAGGGCCGCACCAGTTTTGGTTTTGGGTGGGGTGCCGCATCAAAAAAAAGTGGGATGCGCCGCTAGATCTGCACCCCCCCCCCCCCCCCCCCCACAGTGTGCGGCACCCCGACCGAGTTTACCCAGTGGAGCCCACGGACCTTATGTGAAAGAAATCAGGAGGAGAAATGAGTAAGCGCCTCACAGTACCTTTATCGCCTTGCTTTTTAGGTAATTGTATTGCTAATTGGGCGATAATTCCGCTGGCAAACTGCCAAATTCTGGCCACGGGATGATAAAATGCAATCAGAGTGCTGTGTTTGGACACATACGGGAAAAGTTGAGATCCAGCAATCACTAAATTAGAATATCTGAAATATCGATCATTTTGCTAGCAATTTGACATCTATTTTTTTTGTCAATTTTTATGTGTAAATTTTTCATAAAAAGTCAAACAATTTTTTTTTTAGCTGAAACTTTGATAGAAGTTTTCTTGTTTCTTACAAAAAGATACATTAAGTTTTGATTTAAATTTTGTTATAATACAATTAGCTAAGTTTGTTTCTTCCTTTTCTTAACAAAAACGTAATAGAAAAGTAAATGTTAGTTTTTCCTCACCAAGAGTGAGAATTCCAATGGATAGGAATTTTCCAATGCGCGGTGTATTTTTCGAGATGAAATTGTGAAGAACAAAAAATAATGGAGCAATTAAATAGAACTGCATTTCAACACTAAGCGACCATCCGTGGAGAAACAGCTCTTGTGCATTATCACTCTAAAAGAAGAAATTTTAAAGCCGTATTATAACAGCTGGTTTTGAAATATTCCACTATGGTGTAAGCAACAGCGCGACTGTGCGATTTTTTAGTTCAATTGTTTTCATTTGCATACAACACTTGGAAATGCAGTTGTCCAGCACACGTTTCAAAAATCGGACGTTATGTCGCTTTAAATACTATGAGTTTCCTGAACTCTTGTAACTAACTTTCATGGAAAATACGGCGAAAAGAATGCAACCTACGTTCACAAACCGGCAGTCATAGAATCTTATAAGCCATTTGCTTAAAAAATGATGTAGTCAACACCGAGGTCCAAATATAAATAAAATGATACATTTCCAAAATATCCTTTCCGTGATTGGTAAAGACCAAAGTTTAAAATAAATACGAGCGAATAGCGAAATCGGTGAAAATTATCCAGGAGCCAAGCATAGGACATGAGAAAAATGGAGAGAATTGCTGAAAGTATTTCATTTCATCATCATAGGAAATGGGTGAACCCATGTGGTGACGGTTCACCGTTTTTTTGCCTGATCATTTGGTGACCAACTCGTGACCAAAAAGTACCAAGTTTCATCGAAAACCGTCATCAGATTGTCAACAATTGGTCACGAACCAGTCACGAACCAGTCACCAGATTTTTTTTTCGGTAAAAAAAACATTTAGTAATGGGCCAACAACGGTTTTTTTGTGTTCTGGGCATATATTTTATTTCGCCAGGTTGTATGTATATCCATTTCATATCATACTCGCACAATAATCATGATACTTGATACTTTCGTGAAAAGTCTGAGGCACTTACAGCTCTTTTTAGTGGCAAAACGTTGAGACAATTTCATACAAAATCAATATTATAAATATAAAGAGTTCATACTGTATGTAAACATTAAACTACGATTCTTATAAAACGTATCAAAGTATCTGACCCTACAAGTTGTGTTCTGGATCACATCATATCCCTTTAAAGAGACTAGACAGGATACAAAATGTCTCCGCTTTACCTGTTAATCCAAATACGATGTAATACAACGGTACGATTCGTTTAATTCTTCTCATATAAAAATGCGAAAGTGCGGCGAAATCGAGAGGTTTTATGGAACTGAGGATCATAGAAATTAAGTATCCAGAAATCACGAAAAACCTGCAAAATACACAATTAGTACCTAAGCTTCTCTATTTTTCTTATCTTTATCTTTCTGGATTTGCCTAGGTCTGAGTTCTTAGGCTTAGGTCACAAACTCACATATCAACACCAAGAAATCCATAACAGATATAATTCGGCAAAAAGTGATATGCTAAAACTGCAATGATCGCTATTCCTCGAAGTCCCTGAATATCCTGACGAAATCCTGAACAAATTACAAATTTCTACAGTAATACAGGATCTAGGCTAAAGTATGTTTGTTTGTTTGTTTGTGTTTGAACGTTACGCTCGAAAATGCTTTTTTGAATTTTAAACATAAAGTGAACCGAAGCTGGATATTTAATTTTTCTTATATGAGATGATATCCCAACCTTCCTTTGTCTCTGCGAACAGTGATTTTAACATAAAACTTCCCAGAAACGAGGCATCCAACTTTGCCATTTTCGTAAAATGTGAATATTTAGTGATAATAAATAATTTGTAAAGAGCAATGTTAGTAAACAGACAACTACTATTACTGTTTCATTCATAGATACGATAAAATGTATGTGATTCTTAAAGACCAGGCGCTTTTCTTATATAGGATAGGTTGAAATTTCTTGCAAAACCAATGCAGCATGGGAAAACTCCAAAAAAAAGAAACAAGTCTGATGGAAACTATGCAAGTATTCCCATACGAAACAATTACGCCTGACAGATCGGCATAAACTGAGGGGGATTCCCTTGCCATAACTGACGTAATGGATGCTTTATTGCTCCGCGGCTTCGCAACTGAGTATACTTTTTCGGACACTGGTTTTCCATACGGTATTGGAATTTGCTCCCAATATTAACCTATATAAGGAAGACGCTATTCCGCTCGCAATGGTGAAACAATCGGCAAAAAGTGGCACACTTTTTACTGGTGCACCACAAACGCGTTATGTGCTTCTCCACAAGCGCGCTATTTTTTCGCCGAATGCGCGCCAGATGTGCGCCAGACGGGCCTGGGCCATTAGAGACCTTACCAACCAAGCAACTGATTCTTTGAGAAATGCTAGTTACTGTGGAGATAGCAGTCATTCCTTCTTTATCCACATTCAAGTGGGTATTGGCTTGTTCGTCGGCCGGTCGGGGAAATAACTTTTTGATATCTTTCCTTTTTACCACATAAACATTTTGAGTCACGCAAAAGGGCAAAAAACTTATTCTGAATCGACCCAGAATGCGGAAGACTCCTATCACGGCAAGCCTTTACTACTTCATGGGAATAATGAAATACAAAATACAAAATCAGAGTAGTTAATTGAATAGCTTGTGCCGGACCATCAAAAATGTACAGTAAATTAGTGACTGAAGTACGCTGCAACACGCTTTTTGGTGGGTTTCACCAACAACAGCTAAGTACGGGATTTGGCATCGCAACATATTTGTGTCCGTCTGTCACACAGATCAGACTCAATCAAAGCAAAAACAAAGCGGTGTTCACATTACTACGTCTTTTTATTTGAATCATTAGGCATCAATGAACAATACTTTATTACATTTACCTACAAGCTTGATGAACATATCTTCACCTCATAAATAGAAAGCTAACACTATCTTATATGTGCATTTCATCAGCGCAGACGTACTCATTAGTTCCCGTATTTGTGCATTTTACTAACAAAGTAACAAATTGTTCAGAATTGAACAATTTCAAGCTTGCTCACGTGTATAGGTGACAAAGCCAAAGCAATAAATAAAGAATAAGCATTGTAAAAAAACTTATAGCGAAATACCGACCGGATTTTGAGACGCATCGTGGACAACTGAGTTCTTACGTAATTATGACTTACGTAAACTAATTTACTCGAATTTGTCTCGACTTTTTTATTCTAATTTATATTCATTTGCATAATCTGCATAAGAATGCTCGCGTACTCGATGTGTTTCGTTTCAAAAACCGGCCGGTATTTCGCTTTAAAATTAAAAAGTACGATCACAGGTGTAACTGATCACAAGGAAAAGAAAATGGCAAAATATAGGAAAAATACACAACTAAAATCGTAAAAATAACGAGTTGGTGTCAAATTTGTGTTGATTATTCATTTTATTTTGTGAAACGAATTATGTACTTAGGGTAAAAAATGGTTGATCACGGGTTCAATTGAGTCCAAAACATCAAACTTCAGGCCTAACAAGCTTATAGCATTAGGTTCATACTATTAGGTAAAAATTCGTGGAACCCACTGGTTTAGTGAAGACTTACAAACATGGTTATTACAACGAAAAGGGATAGAAATACTGATATGTTAATCGATAAGTTTTCCGTTCTATAGGAATCCTCCACACACAGTTTGTTCATCTGATTATCAAAGGTAAATTGTTGGGAGTTCATTAGCATTTCTGGTAATTTAATCACCAAACAGCGCTTCACAATATACCACTCGGCGGATAGCAGACCCGTGAAGTTTAGGTGCACTTTTTGTCCCGCCTAAATGAAATGAGGTAAGGGTTTGAAGCTTTGAAGAGAGTTATCAATAACATTCCCCATCGGAAATAAGTGGGCATACACTGACTAAAACATTAAGTAATCTAAGTTTATACGAAATTTAGGTAACTACTGAGATCTGATATATTTCAAATCAAGGTGAACACATTTTACGTGCGCATTCTGCCGCAAAGTATATGGCGGCCGGTAAAAGGCCACTCAGCTGCTTTTATGGGTCCTATGGTTAATTCTTTCTTTAATAACACCTGCAAACCTTGACTGCTTTTGTATTCTCGAAGACCCTTTCCAGTGTTCGTTGTCTTGAAACAGTTACTTCTACAGAAGACACGTCGGCAAATGGAAAATTAGCGCCGACCTAAAATATTTGAAATATTTATTGGCAGGTGATCTACAGTAGTCTTTTTAATGGTTGGCATTTCTAACTAAAATTACCGTATTTCTGGTCCAGGCAATTGTTTAAAATTCATACTATATTCTAAAAGAAGAATTCCTACCGTATACCAGTATTTGATACTCGAATTGGTAGAAGTTGTGGCCGATCCCATTATATTCACATCAGAACACGTCTGAGAAAGGTCGTTATCGCAGATGGCGTCAAGCCTAAAAGGGAAGTTAAAGTGGTATAACAGGCGGTTTTTGAAACGAATTTGGGATAAGTACATGCAGAATATGCAAACTTGTATTTAATAATTTTACCTGTATCCTTGAGTAGCACGCCTGTGGCTTACCACAAAAACTACCATGTGCGGTACATGAATTTTCGTGCATAGCGCATTCGAATTACTGCGGGTGGAGGTATATTACGGATGCTAGAATTTGGGAAAGGTGGCTAGGTAGGAACTATTTTTATATTGACAGTATGGCCGAAAATATTCACAAAAGGTGCTGATAGCACCTTCAACTTTGTGTAGTATTTTGAACATGAATTCATTTTTTAGTATGAAACTCCGAAATCTAACCTGCAACTTTGGCATGTGGAACTCTTCTCAAAACAGATCACATACCACTCGGGCATCGGTAAATTTTCTGGAATATATATATTTTTTTAAATTCATATCAGTTTTTTAATACAATACAACTATCTCAACTCATTGTGGCTGAAATAAGGATTTGTTTTTGATTAGTACCGTAAGTTCGTTTACAATCAATCAATACTGACTTTGTTGTATATTCAATGTCTGTCCCATTAGATATGTGCAATTTACTCCCGGCTTGGGATCCACATAGCCAATTGTGGCCTCCGGACGATCTGTGCATTTCGAAAGCTAAAAAATTGAATATAAATTGGCAGGCTTTCGAAAAATGAATAACAAGCTGAAACACTACAGGAGTTCAGGCCTCGTGGTGTTTTTGTACTTGTGGGCTAACCTAGTGACCGTTCAGCGCCCGGCACTTAAACTATCTGTATTTTCATTATAATTTCACGTGTGTTTCGTCTCTCTCGTTACAAGACTAATTAATAAATAAAAAGAGTGGCTAATTATAAATATAATGCTAGATTTGGTCCATCATTCACCACAGACATGAACGCTCGTGTCCCCCTTATCATATATCATAGTTCATAGTCCATAGTGTATAAATAACACTAGGCCACACTATTCTGATTTACTTACATAGCTGCAGTAAAGCAAAAACAACTTTATTTCATTACTTTACCTTGCATTACTAATTTACAATCTTTTTTTATTTAATTTACAGTTTACGTGTTTCTTCGTCTTGCTCTCGTGCAGTGTCTGTTAGACAATGCCTGTTAATTAGTTACTTTACTTATTATATTTGAACTTTAATTTCTTCCACAATATAATAATTCACAGCTCTTTACTAGTTGTAAACTAAAACTAATTCACACAGTTGCCTTTCTCTAGCCTCTTTGTTACCCCCAGCGCTCTCTGCTCCACTAAGCCCGCCCACAATTTTAGCATGCGAACATTAGACTGGAAATTAACATATGAGTCTTCGCATGCAAATAGTTAATAGTGTGACTATTTTTCAGTCAGTGTGTTTTTGATAGACACGTGTTCTTATCCGTAACTATCATATATAGTACTTCCTTATATACATTGATTTTAATTTAGTTTATTCTTTTCTTTGTGTATTTGAGTTAGGTATTAACTAGTAACTATTCGAACGTGTTATAAGCAGCCGTTTTCCTGCTCTTTTATTTATTATCTATTAGTTGTTTCGTACAATTAGGGTTTATATCTTAGGTATAACTCGAATATACTGCCTTTCAACACGCACGCGCGTTGGAGTGCTCTACAACATTACGAGCACACTACATTGTGCGATGCTACAACCCAAGTTCAACTTTAACGAGTGGTATGTTGCAAATACTGACGCTAGTTCTTGCCAATTTCTTCCTAACAATCTTTCTATCAAGACGGGGCTCGTTTTTTTCTTTGATGCTAATTGTTTGCCAAATTGTCAGTGTTTTTCAGCTCAAAATTTAATAACATGTTTATAATGTCATGATCTTCAATGAATCCGAACGGTATCCTTTTCCTTTCAGGTATCAGGCTGCAGTTGGTCCTGCTTCTCCTGCTACGATATGATGTCGCTCGATTCAACTTCAAAGCTGCTAATTTTGCTTCGTCTGCTGCTGGGATGTCTGAGGAAGAGGACAACGCCCTTAGTGTCACTGAGGAGAACAACAAGATCGAGGTAAGTTGTATTTTACTAATTGAGACATTGAGCTAATAGATTTCAAGACCAAGTAAGCGTCCAAGATGGAAACTTTTCGAAAAAAATTGTCAGGAATTGAATTTGATGATTTCCCGTATTGCTGATCTACCCAAGCCGCGGACTAAACAGACTCAAGGCGTTTGCGACTGAAATTAATTTTTTTTAATACCTGATGAACCTGAAATTATTTTTAAAATGTGAAAAATAAAGGAGGCAGGCGAGAGAGGAAGAGGGCGAGAGAGGGGAGACAGTGAGAGAGGGAAAGAGAGAGTAATTATGGGAAGGAGAGGGGATGTGAATGGGGTTTTAAATATGGAAATGGTTAAGTAGAAG
>JAANDG010000777.1:0-59664 GCA_036852015.1 Pelodera strongyloides | reverse complement strand
ACTATGACTAATATAGCGCTAAACTCAGTTTTCCCACCATTGCCAGCGAAGCAGCTAATACCTCAAATGTTAGAAAAAGGCGTTTTCTGTCCCACGATTCGGCTGGTAAGAAATGTCAGGGGTGCTAATTGTAAGCAGTGTAGATAACATATATATCATTTTTATATGAGAAGCCCACTCGTTATGTTATGAATTTGGGTGAAGAATGATCTTGTTTATCTTATGCGTTATTGCATAACACAATGTTGTGCAAAAAGTTGTTTGTTTAAAAAAAAAGTGGCATAAACACTTTATACTTACCATTTATAAGGAAGGGGTTGGCCATCAGCGAGTCGGAAAATGTGGGAGTACCCGGCGAATTCGACTGCCCGGGGAAGAATGGATGCCGTGTTTCTTGATCAGGACAAGTCGCACTATTCTCATTCATGTTGTTGACCTAAACATTGTCATAGTTAATAATTTAATAATGCAAATCCAATTGTTCACTAGCATACCTATACTTAATGCGTAGAAAACTGGAGAAAGTTTTTTTTTAATAATTTCCACTCTTAATAAAAAATATGTATGTTGAAGTGAGTGGATTGTATTTTTGGCAAAACATATTGTTTTGTCTCTAAAAGGTTAGCTTGCTTGGAATCGTGAGAATAACTGACTGACTGGGTATCCTATTGTTTTATTTTGTTCTGCAACTCTACTCGAAATCAGGTGAATGTATATTACCGTAGTGTTGACAATAGAACATATTTCCCATGCGCTTGTATGATTACTTACGGTAGTGGTTGGAAAGTTGTTCAATAAGCTATGATTGCCATTTTTTGTAACTCTGCATTCGTGGACCATGTAAAAAAATGCATACTGTTTTCAAAACACAAGGAAAAGGCTTATTATTACAAAGGAGAGATCAATTATTTAGGCAAAGTATATGACTAAAACTCAGGAATATTCGGAAATTAGCATTTGAAACTGGCAACTGTCCCGAAGATATCTGTGATCCACAATACTTTTCATTGACTTTGCATTCATAGAAAGCAGGAGATCACTATTATAAATTAGAATAGACTAATTGCAAGCATAATTTCTTTTCATTTGAAGGATGTTCTTCAAATAATAGGATTAAAGTCTTTGAGTAACAAGCGTTCTAGTAATTCTAGTAACAGAAAAGTTTTGAAACAATGGAAGATTATTATTTTCTTACTTTCCTCTACATCCTTAACACACACAACTTCGAAAACACAAGTTGTGTACGTTTAGATTGTGGAAAATGTAATAAGCAGAGGGCACTACATTAGTTACCACGTGCAAAGATTGTCTTATTAGCAGTTCCCAAAAAAAGAAACCTTTTCTTCAGATGATTGTCTACTTTTTGTATAAGCAGCTCTCCATTTTCATAGTAAATGGTCATAGAGCTCACAAAAAATGTCGAATATTTCCAACTAAATGCTGACTGAACATACGGGACATCCACTCCAGAATGTAAAGTTTTATTGCTCCTGACGAGTCGGTTTGCTATGACAGTGAGGAGAAGTTTACATTTAGTGCTTTCTGGAAATCATGCTTCCGGTCTGGATATACATAAATTTCCACTTATCAGCCATTAATAAGTTACAAAAGGAAGGGAAATTCGTCAAAATTTCATCGTCTTAAGGAACTAAAACGGACAGATGGGCGTTCAGAGATTTACGATAAACAACACAAATTAGCGCATCCCAGTAAGGGTGTAAGTGCACGGACTTCTGAGGATCGAAAGGCAAACATTACCCTTCTCAACTTGATCAAGATTCCTAAATTTTCACTCTATAGTTTCCATACAGAGAAAACCAATGCACTTGGATAAAATCATTATATAGTCGTGAAGCATGCAGCGAGCTCGTGCAAATGAAAATGGTTGAAATAAATTGCGAGTTGACTTACAATTTCTAGCAGATTTAGGTTCTATAATGCTATTGCGCACTTGTTTTTGATTAAAAGTGAGTGTTTGAGACTGTTTTCTGAATTGACTACATTTGTTTTGTTCACAATGAGAATAACTAATTGGAAACTATTTGGAAACCCCAATTATTTCAATTGACTTTAGTAATGGCACACAATGAGCTAATCTATGCGATTAAGTAGTAATTGGTTAATTGTAATAGGATAAACATGCTTTTCATCTGTATCAGCTTAATTCATTACGATGGTTTTGGATTACAATACGTATTTGTAAAAGAAGAATTTCGCAAATGTTTGTTGGCTGGGCTCCACTAAATGATTGAAAGGTCGCTGCTTCTAGATGAAGAGGACCACAGGTGTAAACTAATATGAACCAACCAGAATCTTGAAGTATTCCTGAAGGATCGTCTGGATGTGGCTCAGTTGTTCAACACCCGAGACGGTTTCCTCGCCTGCAATACGTTAATCAACTACTATCGTTTCTATGTAGTACAAATTCACAGTCATTTGCAGCAGCATTGGAATGAAATTCCAACTTTTGCCGAATCACAGTCAGTTGTGCAAGCATTTGAAAAACTGACACAACTAAAGGAAAAAAAATGTACCTAGATTGAAAATCCATCTCAAACACTAGAGTAGTATAAAATGTAGATAACGAATGAGTTGATCTTATTTATTAGTACCAAACAACAAATTATAATGTGATCATACTAAAGAAAAGGGGCTTTCGGGTAATAAAACTTACAAAGTTCCTCTTGAGTATCAGACATACTCTTTTTGGACATTGAAGGAATAACGTGTTAATGATTTGTCTGACTATATGTATATATATGACAAGGCACAGTGGAAAATGGGAGACCGAATTATCCAAATCACACAATTTCTCATTTTTACAGTGAAAATTTGAGACGCCATCAAATTCGCCGATCTCGAAATTGAAAAACCATATTAAAACAAAGACGCCAACGCAAACATTAGCATACGGTAGGAGATCATTTTGAAATTTGCAAAGTGCAGCAAATATGTACTGTACAGTTATCAAACGTCAACCGCCAAAAGTTGAGGCTTGCTCCAGCATATCATTTCCTACATAAAATGAAGCTTCCAAAACATCTTCATTCTTTACTGTTATAGTTTCGAAATTAGTGAAATAGAGCTTATACATAGAATGGAAACCGGAAAGGGGAGTTCGTGCACTGACGCTATGTAGTACTGTAACTCTAAAAGGGCTTTTCATCAAATTAGACATTGTCACTTTTGCACCACAAAAAATGCATTCATTTCGCGCACTAATTTCACACTCGGCCGCTATTGTTAAGCATTACTGGTGTTTTATATTGCTTCACAACAATTGGACCTCTTTGTCTGAAGATTTTGATTGATATTTTGAGCGGAGAAAGCAATACTTAGAAATGTGAATTTCCAGAATAGGTAAAACAGAAATGGACAACGATCTGTCAATGTAAAGCCAACTAAAAAGTATAATTCTAGAAAAGTATATTTAGGCAAACAGTGATCGTAACAGTTGTAGCATTAAGTCCAAAGGGAATACATTTCATGCAATTCATTCATATAATAAGTTGTAATCTGTGGCGAATATGAGAGCTTCCAACCACTTATCATTAGTGCAAATTACAAGGATTCGACACTGATTGAAAAGTCAATCCAAATAATTAAATATATGAATAGTATTTGATTCCTGCACAAAAAGATTTAAATTGACAAACAAGAGACTGTCCTTAATTTGTGGTGCATTTTCTATCTGCTAAGTATGTGCTATCTGCCGTCGTATGTTACTACACAATGAATCATATGTCGAAGCCGCAAACTACTCAAAAAATATTTTAAAGTTCCCCTCAACAGTTGCGCTATTTTTAAAATTCAATGAATGCTAGTGTTCAAATTCTTTACTTTATGCACATAGGGACATAGGTCTGATGAGCTCTCTAGTCTTTGTTATATGTATAATCTAGGCTTAAGTGCATATACAGTATGCTTTTCTGCTACGTATATGACGTACGTAACTATATTGCGAACTTAAATATATTCTCATTTTTCACGTATTTATCCAAGGATATCTTACCACTGCGTTCGCAGCACAAGAAATGAAAACAAATCATGACGTTTGTAAGGGACTTTTTAATAAAGAGCATGAACATCATAAATGCAATTTTTGAATAAACTTATAGCTCTCTCTTCCTATTTATTATCTAGCAATAAGCATGACATGGTAAAGAAATAGAATGCTGGAGATACACTGTCAACTCCGTTAAGGAAACACGTGAGTGAATATTTGCTAATACTAGCGACCTGTAGAAACCCTTATATGTATGTTATTAATGTTTGTCTTTTTCTCTATTCACAAAAACAAGATTTCATCCGGAAGCCCCAAGAGCGAGGGTGTTAGCCATTAACAAACTGTCAACAATAACTAAAATTCGGTCGATTAGAATAATGTTTGTACTTAAACACTTATTAGACTTCCAATTACTGAGTATTTTGAAAACTATCTTTCTCCAAGCATAATGGTACTAATAAGAGATTAAAATATAATATGAATGTAACGGAAATGCTTAATTGGATGCAACTTAACACAAAACATTTGAGCACTTAGTAAATCATGTATGTTCGGAAGTATGTGAAATAAATACGCTTCACTATATGGTCCATTTTTTAATGGGGAGATAGAAGTGCTTTCTTCAATTAAACTCCTATCCAGTAAGCAATCAGGCTTATATTCCAATTTTTCGATCTGCCCAAGCGATTTACTGTTACGCACAGTAAGCGATGCGTGACATTAATTCACCTCGAATATGGACAGAAATCGAAGCAAATCTTATTTATCAAGCGTTTAGCCTATCAAAACCCCGATTTTCCTTCGCACAAAATATTGTTAGTTCCTATTATGAGCCGCCAATGATGACTATACGCAGTATGCCGTCTCAAAAAACCACAGATTATCATCTGTCCTAATGAGCCGTATGCCGATTGCGTATTTGTAAGCAAAATGTCGACCTCAGCAGCCGCTTTACACATTTTCATCTGTAAAATTGAATAAAATTTCCGCTAATGCCATTTTTGCCCCGACTACTTTGCATTTGTTCCCGAAAGTTATTTTGATTATTTTTTTTTGGTTTCTATTGTAAAAGTACAGGGTTTGAGGAGAGGCCTATTATGTAGATATGTTGCCTCCTTTGAAATCTCCGCGGCTCGCAACCAAATCAAAATAATATTTTGTTTTGTTTTGAGCTCTGAGCACCGAGAGCTCTGAAAAAGGAAAATAACTTTACTAATTTATATACTGTGCTAATTCTACATGAATTCGAAACATTATAGTGTATTAATCAGAAATAATCGAAAAAAGTTGTACAAAATAGTCTTTAGTTAATCCATGGCTTCCTGCTTCAATGAACATGGTTAATACTCTACTTTCATACATCTTCTGGATTGAGAACATTGGAATAAACTGGGTGTAGTTAAGAGAAACATAGCGCATTGCGAGTGCAAACATATACCCACGACATAGTTTACTGCTGGAAAAATTATCTTTCTCTAAGACAGATTTTCCAGACACATACAGGAAAATAAGCGTGCAATGTAACTGTGAAGGTGTCTGGGTAGGTTGTACACTAATTAAACAAACTAAGGTCCAATCGAAAAACTTATTTTACTACCCAACTAAGTAGACCAAATAGTTTAACAGCAAATAGTTTAATAATTATTTCAGTAATAACACCAAATAGTTTTGGAGCAAACAAGATGGTGGAGAATGCTTAGTGGAACGGCACCGTAATCCCTGCACCAATCGCACGGCCACCCCACCTTAATTATATTTCACTAGAGGGCGTTGGGTTCGACCGCTAGGGCCAAATCTCTGGGCAGGAAGGGCCCACCCCTCCCCTAAACATTCGAGTAAGGCAGTCACAGTAACCCAACCAGTAACACCGGGAAATAACCACTATAACATATTGCTCCATAAAAAATAACATCCGCTCTTTCTAAAGCGAAACGCAGAATTTTCTACAGGACTGCAACTAAAACCGAGTTTTTTGTAGTGCTTACTTCACAACGTTGACAATCAGAACGGAAGAGCGATTTGTTGTTTTTGCACTAATGGTAAGCAGTATAGTTTCAAGAGATGTCTCAACTACAAACGTTTGTTCGAATAATTTAATCTTCCAATTTGATTTTCTTTTGTTTTGTTTTGAGCTCTGAGCACCGAGAGCTCTGAAAAAGGAAAATAACTTTACTAATTTATATACTGTGCTAATTCTACATGAATTCGAAACATTATAGTGTATTAATCAGAAATAATCGAAAAAAGTTGTACAAAATAGTCTTTAGTTAATCCATGGCTTCCTGCTTCAATGAACATGGTTAATACTCTACTTTCATACATCTTCTGGATTGAGAACATTGGAATAAACTGGGTGTAGTTAAGAGAAACATAGCGCATTGCGAGTGCAAACATATACCCACGACATAGTTTACTGCTGGAAAAATTATCTTTCTCTAAGACAGATTTTCCAGACACATACAGGAAAATAAGCGTGCAATGTAACTGTGAAGGTGTCTGGGTAGGTTGTACACTAATTAAACAAACTAAGGTCCAATCGAAAAACTTATTTTACTACCCAACTAAGTAGACCAAATAGTTTAACAGCAAATAGTTTAATAATTATTTCAGTAATAACACCAAATAGTTTTGGAGCAAACAAGATGGTGGAGAATGCTTAGTGGAACGGCACCGTAATCCCTGCACCAATCGCACGGCCACCCCACCTTAATTATATTTCACTAGAGGGCGTTGGGTTCGACCGCTAGGGCCAAATCTCTGGGCAGGAAGGGCCCACCCCTCCCCTAAACATTCGAGTAAGGCAGTCACAGTAACCCAACCAGTAACACCGGGAAATAACCACTATAACATATTGCTCCATAAAAAATAACATCCGCTCTTTCTAAAGCGAAACGCAGAATTTTCTACAGGACTGCAACTAAAACCGAGTTTTTTGTAGTGCTTACTTCACAACGTTGACAATCAGAACGGAAGAGCGATTTGTTGTTTTTGCACTAATGGTAAGCAGTATAGTTTCAAGAGATGTCTCAACTACAAACGTTTGTTCGAATAATTTAATCTTCCAATTTGATTTTCTTAAGAAGTACATCTGTTTACAGAAAGCGAAAACACTGCCTCTTCCCAAAATTAATAAAACGTGAAAAATATACATATATGTGTAGGCTTCAAATGAAAACAGATATTGTTGTTTCGACATCGCTGATCACGAATACATGTGTATTGGTGTTTTCGAAACTCCTATAGATTCTTATGAACAATAAATGTGGATAATAGTAAATAGAGGGAAAACAACTCCGAAGTTGTGTTTGGGTTCTGCATTGTAACTTTTCCCTCGTGGTCTTGGCTTAACCACATAGACCGTTCTCTGAGGAAACAATACATCACTGAGGAAAGTGAAAACCCCGATATCGCCCCGATTATTTAAAAATGTGACCAATTAGGACCCTTCTGCTACTACTAGAAGTTCCAGAATGTGTATTCCAATAGGTAATCCCGTACACCCCAATAACAGTTCGGTAAATTGTTTGGGAGCCTGAGGCTAATCCGTTAAAAGGCTTTTTGTCTTAGTGATGTGAGCTGTTGCCATAGACCCTTCCAATATCCACCCTCTCTAATTATACTCTGAATTGAGGACTACCTGCTAATAAACGCGCCCCGGGATTAACATACACCGGGCGACTAATGAGCGGATATGGCAAATGGGAGCAATCAACGGCCCAGTTACACACATCGAATGCCGGAAGGATTCAACTGCGGGAAACCAATACCAGAAGCTGGAGTACTTGCGAGTACGTTACACATAATGTAATGTTGCGCAGGAAGTTACTAGGCCATTCGTTGCAGCATATTTAGAGATTGTTAATGGATAGCCAAAACAGAGGTGGCGTCTAACTATTTAGCGGTACTCCAAATAGTGTGCGATAAACAGCCTCTTTTAGAATATATATCCATATAGTTGAGCAATAACATTATCTAGTAAGTTTATTTGGCTCAAGTTCTATGTAAATATAAAACCAAAAGTATTTTCTGATTTCTTGATGCCATTCATAATTTGATGTAATATCAATGGACGAGCGAGTAAAAGTGTTACAAATCGAAAACAGCATTTCTGGACCTAACGCTTTCTCTATTCAATATCTTCAAGGTGGCGGTCCTGGATAGTATCTGGGAGTATAATGGCTTGTGACAAAAGACATAGGCTGCGCATTCAAGTTTGAGACCGCGTTAATTATTCGGCAGCTCTCTCCATGAAAGGGGACGCCTGTTTCATTAGGGTATTAAGTCTTGGGCTATAGGTGTCAAAGGGATGGGGTAATCCATAGCATTGGCATAATCCGAGTGAAAATTAGAATCAAACCTGTTGAGTACGAAGTCCAAATACACCCGCACATTAGTTGTTTCCGATGAAATCGTCTCCGTTTAAATGTCCTGCTTTTTGCAGTCAATGGCTCCTGCTGCATTTCAAAGTTGGACGAAAAAATCTGTAGACTACAATGATGCACAGTGCTTGAGATGATTGGTGTGCAGGTTTTGCAGGTTGCTTTACAAATAAGCTCAAAAATAGGACTGAAATATGTAGAAAGTAACTGGTTGCCCCGCAAATGTATGTCGAAATTTAATAAATTGCTCGAATCTCAGCAATTCAATAAGACACTTTTGTTGTGTGCCTAAAATCGGTCGTGCCATAAAATCACAAATTATGTAGTTCGGCATGATTAAATTGAATTTCGGGCGCACAGAAAATGGGCCCCAACGTGTATGTCCCGAAACAATATTGAAAGATAATTTGCACACCTGAACATGAAAATATATACATTTTCAGCCAAATGGGACAGGAGAAGGTATTCAAGAGTAGCAAGGCGAATCACGGTTTGTTTTGCTTCAAATGTGGCATCTTCAAAATTCTTTAATAACCGGCCCAGTAGATGCTATTACTATTGACAGTACGCTAATTTGGAGCAACGAATCTCAGTAGCGTTTTATTGTTCTCTTTTCAAGAAAAACGAACACGATGTTAGCACCCTACTCGATTTCTGTATTTCAATTCTGTATTTCACATATCATATGTTTTGCATGACTTTTAGATTTCAATTTCCGAATTTCATTTCTTTCAGCAGCTTCCTCGTGATCTATCCACTGCTCTATCTCTTTCGCCTCATCATAATAATTTCATGAAAGTCATTTATAAGAGTAGTCCAGGGCGAGGGGATGTCTAATTTTGGGAGACCTTTCTACTCTTTCTCTACAAATGATTCCCTTCTACGCCGTCTTCATCTTCCAAATAATTAGTGCGGTGTCTAATGAATGAATCTGGCCCTGAGATCTTTCTGTGTGTGTGTGAGAAGGGGGGCTTTGACCCGCTCCACACCGAAAGCAAAAAGAAATTTTGTGCACTTGCCTAATCAGGAGAGCCCACGTGAACCAATGCCACTAGTAACATTACGCCTCGAAAGATGGCCCTCCTTGAAGTCAAGCGGCAAAGGGGGTTTATTTAAACGCAATATGGAAAATAGCACGGAAATGTGGAAACTCAGAAAAGCTCTACAATTTTACAATGATGTCCAACAGTGAAGAAATGTTTATTAATTTGAGTTAATGACAATTCGTTATTTTTCGAAAGAAATGTAGCCTAAGTGCGCAAAACGGTCAGCCATTAGGAATTCAAATGCTTGTAATGAGCAACGAGGTAAAGTCATCTAACTAGATATCATACACGATTTGATCAATGCAGAAAGTTCGCGTTTCAACAAAATTTTATGTGGAGAACTTCTATATGAGAAAAACACTGAAAATGTGCCTAGTACCATTCTTATATGATCCCAAGTTTTAATTATGGTAAATACGACGATATGAAGCGATATGTAAGATATAAAGCGGCAAAGCTTCATGATTCATTTAATAAATACATAAATGTGTGGAAGACTCAGTCAGTCCTAACAACCGGGATAAATACGTCATCTAATAAAAAGTCTTAAAACTAATTTTACGGGAAAATGTGAGCTCAGACGTCGACAACATTGCTGGAAGGAGCTGATTTGTCTGTGAATCGACAGGGTACAGAAGCGGTTTCGGAACGCTCGTTTTCAACCTGAAACGATACATATATACGTGAAGCAAGGGTGAGAAGCGACGTCTTTCCCGTAGTTTTCGGTCAATTATTACCAAAGTTCAAGAAACAGGGATTACCAAATAGGAGTCTGCCATGTAGAAGGAGACTGCTTTCACGAACTCCCCGGCACGAAGGCACACACCAGATGACATATCTTAATAGGGTAAAAAATGCTCACGATACGCAAAAAAAAAGATATTCGTAGACCAACTCCAAACGAAAAGAAAACAATTCTGGGTAATCTTTGTGCTATTGTATGAATCCAGATAAACTTTCGAAATCGGTCTAAACCAACCTTGATAGTCGACGATTATTTGCCTCCTCTGTGGGAAGTAATGTTTCCTTCCATCCTTTACTACATAATTTCTCTCCGTTGGAAGAGTAGGAACGCTCTCAGGAGTCCTCTCAACATGTACTCTTCTGAAAGCAAATGCGGTTGTATAATATTTAGTGATGAATAACTGTTAACCTCTACCAATTAAATCGACACTCACGGTGAAACAACCCTGGTTCGTTTGTGTCCTATTTGAAGCAGTTTCCAATTTACGATCTGTTGCTTCAGAATTTCCTGGTCGACTTTCGAGAATTCGCAATTGTTGTTTGACTGAAAGTTTTTGGGGTTTTAGATCTACATTCTATTCTATTCAATAAATCCCCAAAGGATGCATGAAAACAGAGAAAGCAAATGCCTTACCCTCACACAATGCACAATTTGAAGGTTTCGTGTTGTACATCGTTTTAGTAGCGTGTCAACCTAGAAAGTGTATTGATCGACGTCAGTTTTCTAATAGATCTTCTGTATTGCTCCGATCAGTTTTGGTTTGTGTAATATTGCAAGCAGTTTAGCAGCCAGCCATCATTGAAAAATACCTTATTCAAGAATTGTTGTGAAAACGTCTGTTCAGTATCCACAGTGGGACATTTAATGATCTTCGGTCTGTACTGATCCCTTTGTGCCATTGCCTCCACATCCGTCGCAAACAGTGAAACGACGAATTTGAACGAACAACAATTACTGTCAAACATGCGAACCTGAAAATAAAGACAGTGAATGCAATGTTTTAAACTCCTCCGCTGATTTTCGTCGCTAAAGCAAACAAACCAACCAGCTCTTTTCGCACGTTATTCTTGTTCCGCTCTACCAATTTAGATAATGTGTAGGTGACTGGAACACGGCCAGCATAATGTCTAACCACCAACTCTGATGATGAGAGCTGCAGGTGCCTGGAATGGAGATGCTTTCAGAATGAGAATGAGTGATGTAGAAGAAGGGATACCTCTTCTCCTATACGTGACTAAAAATGATAAGCACACATATACAGAGATATCAGCACGGATATCCAAACATGTTTGAAGAAAAACTATAAATAACAGATAACTGACTGGAATGGCTCTTTTCTTTGCTGCGAAATGTCCATGAGCATCGAGAGTGATCCAGACGGTTGATCGCAAATGTGGTCAAGCAGATTTAGAAAGCCATGTTTCTAAGACAAAAAGGGTTAATCCAAGCGACATATACCTTACAACAAAGTATCTAGTATATGAAATGCCTCACCGGTTTAAGCAAATCGCTGAAAATTGATGGTTCCTGAATACGTCCCTTTGGTTCGGTTGCATTTCTCTGAAAGATTTGAGATTAACCGAGAAAAACTGTCGACTCTACTAATCGATTAGCGTTCAGTTGAATTGATCAAAATAGTACCATGAAGAAAGATCGTGTCTTTTCAGCAGATATATTCAAGCATAATTCGTAGAGTGAAGTTCGTTGTTTTGTGCTCATTCCTGGCATATCAATAACGTCGATTCTTGAAGAACTCAGGTCGCTCATACCGATACCTAAATGGTCAGCATGTGAGTATGACATAGACGATCGTGTGCAAAATCTCCTACACTCACGCACCAAATTAGATAACAAAACAGGAGATAATTGTTCGGATGCAGCCCCATATAGAGCGCAACAAGTATACAAAATCACTACACTAAACGGTTTTTACGGTATAGATCAGTAAGACGAAACATAATTAAATGAACAGTTCTAAATGAGAACGAATGAAGGTGAAACCTGAATCGTTGACCGACTCCTCATCGTTTATCTCTGAATGCGCCAATTCCAGAAGAGCATTTGCACGTTTCACAATTGATTGAACGCATCTTGAATAAAGCGCACAAACAATACTGTCCCTCTCCAGACGAGCCTGAAGTCAAAAACAGCTCCACAACTTGTTAAGGATGTTAAAGATGATGTTTCGAAATAATGTGTCTCACGGTGGCTGCAAAAAGACAGCTCGCGTACTGCGTGAATGATAAGCACGTAGGGAAAAGACTGTGAACGTAGAGAAATCCAAACTAACCACCGCCAAGGTTTTCAACGTTGTCACGCTTTCCTTCTTGATGATAGTTGAGCGAGAGGTCAGTCTTTTGAAGAGTGTAAGCGCAGAAATACCGAGTAGAAAGGCTGCATCTTCCATATCTGAAGGTGTTTCTTGCACGTACCAGTCCACAGTTCGGGAAATCTTCTAGCAATAAGTTTATTGCATAAAATAATATCTATTAGCTCCTTTACCTGCAATATTTTCGATATCCACACCATCATCAGTTTCATAATAAAGTAGATTGTTGAGCAGAATACAAGCAGCCACGAGACGCATGACGTCATCGAAGGGAATGCACAGAATGTTCAATGCGTTGCGAAGGTCTGAGAGACGAATATGTGAGGGTTGAGCATTGCCCAGCTGGAAGCCTCCGATACGGAAACGCTCTGCAAATCACACACCTTAAACATCATTGCTCAAAAGAACGGCGCCATGTATCGCAGATGTGACTAACCATAAAAAGATCATTTAACAAACCTTTCTCTGAAGATCCCATTTGAGTCGCAATTGTTGAGAATAAAATTGCCGCACAATGTCTGGCCGTTGAATCGGATAGGAAATGACGGAGACGAACTCTTTGAAGACGTCCTTCACGGACATTCATCTCCCACCAATGTACCTGTGTAATGAAAAGGATGCGAAAACACTAATGGGTGCATAGATAATTGTCTAATCTTGATACTTTTGCAAGTATATGAGGTACCTGTTCTTCAAATTTATGTCGAAAAGCCTACCATCCTGGATGCTCTATTACTACAAGTTGTATTCGCCGATGTCATCGCATGGAGCATAGTAATCGACGCGGATAACGCGGACGAAAGTACTCCACGGGGGCGAGTGGTCCGGTCAGCAATCCCCATCACAAATTGTTCAGCAAGGAACGATTTACCGCTGCCGCTCTCACCACTGAAAGTAAACCGTGAAAGTAATCGGCATAGAACTAAACTGTGCATTTATCACATGAACGGTGTCATATATAGGAAAATTTGCCAGGGATGTGACTTTGCTGCCAGCCTGGCAAAGGCAAGTAAACCATACAACATGATACACATCTTAAACGCTTGAATAAAACAACAAATTGAATGATAAAATGCAAAGCTAACTCGAAGAATACAGTGTATTCGTTGTGTGATAGTGCTTGTGTCGTTAGTTTGTTCAGCGGAGAATATCGTACGGTTCGCTGGGCTCCAAGGTCGTTGTACGGATTCAAGAATAACAGGCATTTGCCGAGCTCAAACTGAAATATGTTATGTGAAACAAGCACAATTTTGTGAGAAATATATTCAGACGATCAGCAAAAGTAAAAAATAATGTATAAAGAATCATATATTTTCAAGTCAATGAACTTCTCGGGATCACTCACCCAGCAGATGCTCTCATTGAATGATTTTGTCAACGTTTCTGCTAAAGCATCAATGTGGACCAAGTCGTCGTCTTTAATGCGCCATAGACCATTCCACCGCGGAGCCGCCGTGGAACCTACGAGAAACGAGATATTGTTGGAGACCACTTGTGGATAAGGGAGAAACGGTAAGGCAACGTTGCATACCTGCGAGCAAAATGAAAATATCTTACTTGATGAAACAGTCATATCGCTGCAAGTTGTCTCCGCATATGTTCGATGCGGCTTTGGTGGAGGTAGAGTCGACTGGGGTACTTAAGAGAATGCAATAAGTTAAACTAAGAAACAGATTGCACTGTCATATATAAGTCACGGTTTCATAAACGCAAGACGATACCAATGTGTCGAAATGTGTACTCGAAAAAAAACCCAATTACTAGAGATGATACCACTTGATTTCCAAGTCCTTCGGTCAACTGTTGTCTCCCTGTTCTGTTGGGCCAAACTTTCCCTTCTTGGCAAGGTGACTGGTTTGGGAGAGGGGTAAGGTCTGAAGATTGTTTTTTTTTGCGAGATAGTTAACCTAAGCATGCAGACCTGTTATTAATGTGTCGTTTCTTAGAAACTGCCAATAGAAACAACAACAAAAAATAAATGTGAACAGTGTTGAGTGACGGACCTGCTCGGCGAAGGTGTTGGATCGCCATGGTCTGAATACGGGGAATGTAGTATCGTGGATAGTCGTGAATCTTCTGAGCGACAAACAGAGGAAGTCAGCTGAGCTCGCACCTCGGTGAGTTGCTCGGTTAGCTGAAATGTTTATCGATACAACAATTTGTAACTTCAACAATTGGTAGCAATTATGAGATTATGTGTGTGTCATTATATGTGTGTCTGAAACATGAAAGTGCTCTACTTTTGAAAGCTAGCCAGTCTCCACGGAGAACAGTCGTTTATTCATTTTTGCTGCAGCCTTAATAGCAAGAACTGCTAACCGTATCAATGTCATTTCGTAATTGATCGATATCAAGCAGGTGTGTCTCGCTCCGACCCGACACAGGCTGTTGTGGATTACGTTCCAATGCTGGCGGCAACACAGGAACGCAAATCCGCGTCCGTGGCAGAGTGCCTCCCTTCACCATATAAGGAATCCAATTCTGAATCTAGCAAGAGCGATCGATATTTCTCTAGTTACACTATAAAACTAATAAGGAAAGTCAACATGTTAAATGCTTCAATTACTGCGGGAGATAAGGAATGTGACAAGTGATTTTCCTAGCGAATTTTTCTGTTACGACAAAATTTAAATATCCAAAACGCGGTCTGCAGGCACTTCGTAAAAGTAAAAGAACATTGTATTGATGGCCAAAATATTCTTTCTCGATTGCTTACGATAATATCAAAAAAGACAATGTGCTCTTCCGTGCAAAAGATCGTCTAGTTGATTTGCAGTATGCGGAAGCGGGAAATATGAGTGAGTCTAACAATAAGGTGGCGAATATCGGTGAAGCGCGGGTTCCGCGTGACTAGTCCTTTTGGCGTGTTCGGTTTTCCACAGTGACAGCTTCTGACAACATGCAAACAGTGAGACGCGCGAGCAAAAGGGATCTCGCACGATATTCTACATACATCGACGTCAGTGATAGTGCATGAAAGAGAAAGAAATGTAGTCTGGACTAATAATGTGCGTTGCGTGAAAAACTGCTTCTGGAGCTACCGATAGGCAACAATGTATTTTTGTGGATTTTCTTAGATTACTTTTCTTTTTTTTCCTCTGATCGTGGCACTTTCAAGTGACATATAATTGCATATAACTTTATAAATAAACAAAAAAAAACAATATTTTCAGAACATTTATACAACAAGCAAAACAATAGAAAAGCGCGTGTACAACAAACAATGTATTTGGCTCTATCCCCCAGTAAATGTATTTCGTCCGGTTACAGAAATGCAAACTGCTCTTCATTAAGAAAAATTATAATAGGAGTACCCGTCTGTTGCACGTGAACCTTCACATTGCTAAATAAAGGTTTTCAAGCGAAAAGAATTGCATAAAATAGGTAATTATCACAGACGACTACTAGTTGTGACCGAAGTAAAACATAAATTGTGACTATTAAGTATATCGAGTGAGCCCGTCACAAAAATTCGATGAACATCGATTGCACATCACATATTATGTTAATCACTATACCTTAGAAACGATTGTGAATTTTTAGTGAAACGAGTGAGATCAATGGATTGAGTTATTGGCGTACTGTAAATGAAACAATCTTCATTTAGTGAGTCTAATACGGAACAGAAGGGAGAAAATATCAAAAAAATTACATATTACATTTCTATTATGAGCGACTTTACATTACTATGGAGTAAGCGAAGGGTAAAGGGTGCCTTGTTTTATTAGTGCAGGATCTGGTGGGATCGTTCTAGCCAGCATTCGGATTTGTTCCGCGTTCTGAGAATGTCCATTTGAATTGGATGACTTTTTCGCGTAGGCGACAACGGGGCTTCCAGTACGAACCATACTGAGGATCTGTAAAAAAATTGCCAATTGAAAGCCTTCCCAATTGATAACATGTAGCTTTATAACACACTCTGCAGTTAAATTGCTTTCTTTCCTTTGTTCTGTAAGCAATAAATTATTAAGCGACACCGTGAATATCCTACTTCATAGTGACACGTTTTCTTTCAAGACCAAGCATATTTTTTTGTATGTATGTGCGTGCGATCATTAATGAGCATGAATTACGGTTAAATCCTTGGTGGAAAATCACGTACGTTTTTCCTGAAGGCGTCAGAGAGAAATACGTATAAGAACGGATTGATCGCTGAATTCATATATTGCAAAGCAAAGGCAGCATAGGAGGCAGCCTGCCGAACGTTGAGGTTCCTAAAATATATTCTTGTACAAACGGTTTGTTGTGAGTGATGTAAAATGTAAAAAATTTGGGCGGGAAGGAGCTTTGCAAGCTATATTCATACTGTATTGTGCGCTTTCTTAAAGAAGTAACCTCTTTCGGAACTACATCCATAACGAGGGTTTGTCCCCGAACGTGCGCTTTGTATTTGGTGGCTGTTTTAAGAATTAGTCGCACTCACCATGTCCATCCCAAGTAGAACTCAATCGACCATGTTAACAACCAAAATGGTAGAAAGCAGAGAGAGTAGGAGACGACTATGGCGAGGCCAAGTATGCTCACCTAAATACACTGCTTTCAGTATGTTTGTTATTCGGCACACAATACATAGTCGTCGAGAACTTTCAAGCAGATAACAAAACAGTTGCATATATCTATGAAACTCGAACTTTCGTATTGAGAACACGTTATCAATCCGTGGACTCTGTGTTTTCCCAGAAAACGCAGAATTCATTAAAACAATCAAACCTTTGTTGTTTTTCTCTTCACGTGTTCTTTCCTGTTCCACAAATGTTTTCTTCGCTTCCACAATTTGGCGATTATATTCACATAGAAGAACCAAACAGCTGAAATGAGCAAAATATTAAACATTTAAAATTATTGACTGTTTAGTCTATGTTTGAATGAGGAACAATTTTGGAATTCAAGTCGCGACTCAATATATTTTGGTTTTAGTTTATAGCTTTTAGATCCTTATTTCTCTATCGTTATGAAATTGCGTTCATCGAGAAATTGGACCGTATAAACAGTATGTGCTGTAGGTAATCTTGAATAGGTTGTTTATATGTGTGTGTGCTCCATTTGTAAGGTCTGGTGGTTTTGAATAGGAGTTTCGGTGGTTTTGAATAGGAGTTTCAAAACCACAGTCGATTCTGCTTTGAGAAAAAACACAATGCATTTTATAAGAAATACCTTACATAATACAGAAATAAACCGTTTACCAAGTAAAGGGAGAAGATAGCTGAGTGTGAACGTGTATGAAGTAAAGAAGCGTCTAGAAAATAGTGTCTGTCGTTCCATTTCGAAAATTCGATTGGTGGCAAACCTGCAAAAGCAGAGTTTCTTTATACTAATAACTAGTATCCCAAAAATGTGCACAAGGAAGTCGAGGAAACCAAAATAGCATCAAAGCGACCCATTAGTAACTACAATAACAAGTTTTCTACAGATTGCCATGAAGTTTGTAATAGATGCGCATATATAGAAAAATCACATCTAAAACATACGAGTTGATCTCGGTCTCGTTCATCCCTTCGAGAAATGATATATCCATTGGTAGTTGGAACATGGATTCATCACCCCAAAACAACATACACGTGCTCTTTTGATCAGGACCTAAAACACCATAAAGGGTTTTCATTACTTTATCATGAGTATTTTGCTGCAACAGTCGTCCAACGCACAAAGTATAGGATACGGTAAACTACCGAAGTATAACTCAAAACGAATAACAGAAGGTGTTTTTAATTTCAGTGAAGATTGCAAATATGCTTTACTTACTAATTATGACTTTGGCAAATAGCCAGAGAGGTGTCATTTCAAGGACCACCGTGAACCAAGCAAGAGCTGATGTGACCAATGCCGTCCTTCTTGACCTCCACTCACTGTGGATTGGACGACACACAGCCAGATACCTGTCCAATGACAGAACAGCAATAAAGGCAGGTGAAGCAAACTGCGAGATCTGAATAGAGACAATATTTGTATGATGGTATAAATGTGATTATTTTTATACTATATACAACTTTCTGGTATGTTCTGACCCTGAATCGTAGTACAGCCTATTACGCATAATCAAATACAAATCACATGTTGTCAAAACATAAAGAAACATAACAAATGTATAGTCTGAAATTTCATGACGACCAGCTTGGTTAAAAAATTGTTGCACGACGGTTTTCAGCTTGACAGTTAACTTACCCCATTGCCTATGATGTACAACTTGCACATTGCTGATCCAAACACCCATTGTTCTTGTATTGACTGGACAATTAGGACTGGAGTTCCAGCAAGAAAGAGAAGATCAGCCACTGCCAAGTTAAATATGTATACGTTCGAAATCGTGTGCATGTCCCTGTAAACAATAATTGTTAATATCCTGCAGCTATTTTTTGCATTCATCATCAATTTACTGTCGTCAACCGACAGTAAGCAGGCATCCGTTTCAATTTTCTATTTACATGGCTGAACTTCCGCAAGGATGCGGTCATTTAAGGCAAAAAGCATGCATGCCGTCAGTTGTGCGGCAGGCATGCTTTTTTGGGTACGGTTTTGCTTGTCACTCATGTCGAAGTTGTTGCACTAACCGTGCTTTTTCACTGTTTTCGAACACTCCTTTTTATGAGAGGGTTTTTTCACTTCTTTTAACTATTTTACGTAAGTATTTTTGTTTGTAACTAATAAAATGATAATTATAACAAATTAGGAGGGGCGTGGTCAAGTGGCAAGGCCCTTGCTCACCACGCCACCGGTCATTGGTTCGATCATGTGCATAAATGGCTGCCGCATGCATGCCGCCTACCGAAGAGCATGCATGCAGTCACCATGATTGCATGAATGCTTGTTCAAATGACCGCATGCAAGCGAAGTGTGACCTGAGAGAGTGTTACTTCTACATGGAATATAGCGCGAACAGGTGATGCATGATCAGGAACTAACCAAATACACAGTTCTATTATTCTGTTTTGTTGCATCGAGTTGAACCAGAGCATAATAAAAATGGGTATGGAAGAATGCCCGATCTTAATTTAGTTCTTTTCAGCGAACGCAAAACACAATGCAAAATTAAAACGTTTTAAGCTGACTTTCTCATTGTCCCCGAGGTTTTCCCGCTTTGTGCACAAGGACAATATTCCATAATTTGAAGTGATAATTGTGCTTCGTTAGCATAAACAAATAGTGCACTTTTACTTTGAAATGTCACTTGAGGATACGAAACATTCAATTCACAAAGTTGCACTTAAAAGTTCGTGGCTCGAAAAGAATTGAAAACTTATATTGCAAACAATAAGACAACACGTTGTTCCGTCTGTCTGCGAATTTGGTGTGACATGCCGAATATGATTATGCCGATATATGTCATGCTATTTTTGTAATTCTCTTTTGGGGATAACATTACCGTAACTCACCTAAAATACAAAATCGCAAACAAAACGAGGATATTTCCTGGAAGTCCAACCAGGGCCGCGAATCCCCAAGCAACATTTGCGATAAAGCGAATCTGTAAAGTGCGCATCGAAAAATACGTCTTATTCCTTCAGAAACGTAGCTTCGAAACAGTACTATCAAGAGCAACACAAATTCAAACGATCCGCATTTGTTTATTTATGCATGACATATTTGTGACACTAACAAATTTGGAAAAGCAATAGTGTCGTCTCACTGAGGTTATAATGATGTATGCGTAGGTAGAACTTACATTCGTTCGTGGGTCGTCATGGCTATCAGAAATTGCTAACCAATCGATGATTGATGTCGTGTTCATTTTAGTAGCATCACGATAATCACACCATCCAATTATCTGTCCTTAATTATGCTAATCGAACACCGAACAGCTGAAAGTAGAAACCACAAAGTATGGCAAAATTGTATACAAGTTACATTAAACGACAAAAAAAGTGGAGACTTAGGTGATTTACATACAACAATCGGCTACATCGCAAGTAAACCCAGAATGTAAAGACACGTGAAGTTCAAAATGAATTTAGGGCGAAAACATCAAAGGAGGCCAATGACGAGAAATATATATGCGGACACAAAGAGGTCTTCCACTTATGCATAAAAAAAGAATACAGTTTGCGTGTAGTTAATTGTCCAATTAGCATAAAGAGCGGGAAAGCAACGAGGCATTTGGTAGGGTTGCTCCTTTGAATTTTCATGTGCATATCTCGTTAACATATAGCGCGACATTAGCAGATGTAGGCAAAATAAAGGAGTTTAAGGTGTGGGCGTGGCCGAAAATGAGCCCACCTATTCGTTTCATTTTCGTACTGTGCAATCTTTTATTTCCGCTTGCGTTAGCGTAAGCTCAAGTTTTAGTTCATAAAAACCTCAAGTAATTTGTTACTAACAGAGAGTAATTACCGGCGGTTTCCGCATTCGGAAGTCTGACTGTAATTAGCGTACTTAAATCGGAAGCTTAATCAACAGTGCAAAATGCCATTTTCAAACGCCGAGCGTCAATGGCTGACTACCTATTTAGGGTAAAATAAAAATAAAAATTCGCGAATATAAGCATTTCTCAGCGCCAAACAACAGAAGCTGGTTTGTGAAAATTTGCTCTCAATCAGTTATTCGTTTTCAGACGCTTACCCTGGTGGCTCTACATTTTAAGAAAGAATGCATTTTACCATCCGAAACCCTAAGCGCCAAGTAATATTTAAACCGAAAATTTGCACGCAGACATTGCAGTAGACATTCGAAAAAATTAATCTGGATTGACAAAACTAAAATAAAAACAATTAATCCGACAGATTAAACCGATACACGAAGTAATGCAAAAGAAAGTTATTAGAGGGAAAAAATTAGAACATCCACATACTTGTGTTTACACCACACATACATACGGCAGCAAAGTTAGCTTCAATACCTTACTGAAAGATGTGCATCGCAAATGTATTTTGATCACGGTTTAAAAGATGGACCAAGTATTGAAGCTATTCCACACCTTAACTCCCTTGGGTCTACCAAAAACAAACGTTTTCTTTAGTTCTTTATTGGTTTTTGCAAAACTCTAACAGAACAGATTAGCTGATGATTTACCATAAGTCCAATTGCAGTTATATCATTTTTCGGTTGATTAATCAACTGTCCACAAAATTAATTAGTTAACAATTTCCTTACGTTGCAGCATCGATCATACAAAAACTCGCATCTCGCATCAGCCTCAAATATAATGCGAAGAGTTCAAGGGATTATCTTTTAAAAATCAAAATTAAATATATAAAAAATGCATGTATGTCTAGAAATTTGAAGTGTTTCTCTTCTAAGAGTTCTTATTAGAGTCTTGCTTTTTTATTCTATTGTTTTATTTCTGAAATTAAACCGTCAGTGTTGAACATAGCAGTCCAACAATAAAACCTGTAAAAGTTCACTAAAAGATCAACCTCTAAAATATAGATTTCAAACGCCCTCGGGCCCACATATACAAAGTCATTCTGCACTTGTATGTAAGAAAACTAGATGTAGGAAAACTAGAGCGTTTCACAAATCACAAAGTGACTAGCGCATTTCTTACGGTATTGAAATGTGGACGTTCTTTAAAAATTTAGATCCCAGATATGAACCATCGTAATCAACATGTGGGCATTCGTTCAATTGCTATTATGAGGAAATTTTGTAGGGAATCCATGTAAGTATATTCGACCCGCGCTTTTCCGTGCAGTTGTCTCCTAGGAGAATTTTGTCTAATATTTAAGGTACCCAGCAGCTGTTTGTTCACCAATCGACGGTTCATATCTGGGGATCGTCTTTTGCCAATAACTTCCGCATTTCGCTACAGTAGGAAATGCAGATTTCGCTGTAAAATTTGCAAAAATCAGAAGTTTTGTAACAGTCAAAATCGTAATACGTTTCATTACGTGGGCCTTTAAGCAAACTTTATTACGTTAAAAGGTCAGGTAGCTATTTTGAAATTGCACTAAAAAGTGTAACTTCCAAATAACTACCTGGCTTGTGTTTTTACTTAATTTGAAAATAAAACTAGAAGGAATAGATTGATTTATTTGATGCCATTATAAGAGACAAGTCTCGTCTCAATTCTGGTGAACTATGTCCATATTATAACGAATGTGAGAGCATAGGATCTAAGAAAATGCGTGTTGCTTTTAAAACACCTTTGAGAATTTCACTATCAACCTGTTCCAAGTCGAAAGAGGCACACTTGAAAAAAATGTTAATAATAAGGATGCAAGAACAAATGATCAATTTCAAGGAAATTTGTTGATCTCTTTCTTGTAATAAACCTTTGTCGAAGTTGGCTAATTATTTGACGGTTCTATTCATTGTTATAAGAGTAAAAGTTTGCGGTATAATATTTTTTTCGCAATAACTATAAACATGCTCTTTTTTTCTAGACCTATTAAACGCCCTTCAAAATCTCATCTTGTTATAGGACCTTATTCGCAAGTGCTACCGTAAAGTGAATAAATGTTAATTCACAAAGATACAAGCCTAATGTGTGAGATATTATCCAAATATGGCAGCAATTTTGGTGGAGAAACGCAGTGTCTCTGAATTGCGGTACGCTGAATTCTGGCTATGGTTTACGGTATAATTGTTTGACGGAATCACTAAATATAAATGTGCTCCTCTTCTAAATCCTGATTTCCATAGTTTTGCTTTTAATACATCTCCCCTCTATTTGTGAGGATCCCTCAAAGCATGATGAGTCTTTACATTATGTACAGAACAGTGACGGTGTGAAAAAATAAGCAGTTATATTATCAACTTACTTCGTATTTGGGAAGAGAAAATAAAATATGAAAATTAGCATGTGAAATGAAGAGTAGGAGGGTGAAACTTATCCTATAAAAATACAATAGGTAATATACGATGCACGATATTATGTTTGCGAGCGGAAAATTCATCACCTCAGTGCAAACAAAATCATGCTTCTTCCAAGCACCTTGAGTTTAAACGTGAATGTGAAACATGTTACTGTGGACCCCGGCTAAAATACGTGTGAAAATTTGACTAAGTAATGCGCAAGAAGTCTATACTTAAACCTGGTGGAGAGTTCACTTCACGCATTTGGTCTTGAGAAATGTAACAAAAACGAACAGTGGGTAGAACATGCATATAAAATGCACTTATGGTTAGTTGTTGCCATCTTTGATATTTATGGAATGAACATCAGCTTTCGTCTCTCCACTTATGAAGTTTTGGATTATGACGGCAAATGTAACCGTCTAGAAAGTTTGGACGATGTTTTAAATATAATAATTTAGTACGTACACATAAAATTCATGAGAAAAATATATGCCACATACAGCGAACCAACTAATGGTAAGTGCAGTACACATTATACAGAATTCTACGGAACAAAGTATGGGGGTTTCCTCAATCACAATAGAAGTTCTACGTACAAATGAAAAATAGAACTTTTCGAATTAGGTTGACCCTTACTGTATGTGCTATTCGCACGTGCGTGTTAATTTTATCAAATATGACGAGTTCTATGTTAACTACGTTATAAGAGCTCGAGTGTTAGCGTGAACGATCTTGTAAAATGAGAAAAGTAAACAGAATGGCCATTTTCTTCGCTGCTCTTTTGAACTACATAGAAAAAAAAAAAAAAAGGGGGGGGGGGGGTCAAAGAACAAAAAAAACAGGCCGACTTTTGTCACTTAGAACAGGGCATATTCGGCTAGCAATGCGAAGTACATCCTCTATATATAGAATATGTGGCAAAATATGTGCTACAACACATTTATGCTGCAAGTATGTTGCGACACTGCAAGTATGTCTAGCCATTATTGTGTACCTAGATGGGAAATAGTGCGAACTGTGGCTAAGCAAAAAATTTAAAAGCACCGCTCATCGGTTGCATTTATGCATATTATGTGTTTTGACAATCAGGGTAATTTTTATAGACTTCCCACATAAATATTCGGATTAACTTTTTATGTGGCCCAAACTTTAAAAATTATTCAAGGGTTTTTTGGATTTTGGACAAAAGTCTGACTAGAATACTGCATTGGATTCAGAAAGGTCTCCTATTCTCAAATCTTCACTAGTTATCCCAAAAGATTTCTGGGAAATAGTGAAACATGAGTAAACGAGAAACTCTAGCAAACAAAAACAGGAAAAAGGCAAAAAACACTGAAATATAGGGGCATACATTTACATTTCATTTATTTATTTAGTTTCCAGCCGTTTGAAGATTTAATTATGAATTTGATTTTCAATATGTTATGATGAGATACGTTTGATTATTATGAGATGATCAGAAAATGTTCAAAACAAGAAAATAGTTAGAGAAAGGGCAAAATTCCAGTATTTAGTAAATGCTGCAGACATTGGTTCTTAAAATCAATTCAGACTGTAGCTCATTGCACTGTAGACCTTCAAGGAGAAGGCCTGTACTGCAAAGAGTACTGGAATCACATTCAAACGAAAAATACTCTCTGAATCTTCAAGGACGTTACAATTGCTCTTAAAATGTGTATTTTGGAAAAGCACTAGTGGAGATAGACCGCACACTGCATATTGGAAATTATTATTCAAATTATTCAAGTTTAGGACAATCCTTTGAGCATTCCTGTCCGAAACAGCCGAAAGATATCTGTCGTATTTTTTCCGAAACCAAATGTTTATTAAATGCATATGTAGTAAACAAGGGGGCGTAAGAAGTTGTTACTCTTTCTTAGTGAACGTTCACATACATTCTTAATTGCAGAAAACTTGTGTGAGAATTAATGCATGAAAAAATTCTACTAGAATAATCCAATAAGGTCCGAGCATTGCAGATGGTATTCCCACATATTTTTTTCTGAAGACTAAGCAATGCGGACAAAAGAAAGCAAAACATGTAAATCAGTTTTTTTCTGAAGTGGATGTGAAGGCGTAGGTGATTGGCTAAAACAGAGCATGGTTTAACTATATGATCAGTTACCAGAATTGTCGCAATCAATAAACTATCGGTACAAACCTCATTTCACAGTGTGTGGGTTGACAGAAATCGAAAAGGGCTTGTTCTTTCGAACTCTTCATTTTCAGAGAACCCTTCTGAAAATCCCCACTTGAGGATGAAAACGTCATTGTAAAGCGAAGCGACTGGTTCCTTGCCGTCTTCAGAAGTTAGCGTTTATTTTTCAAATGAACCGAATTCAAATAAAACCTGCTGACTCTTAAATATTCTGTGTTGTGAGCCTATCAATTTGTGTGCAAAAAAGTAACTAGAGAAGGCGAAAACGACTAAAAAAACAAATTTCAAAGTTTGCAGTCCAAAAATTAGGCCTGGAAGTCAGTTGAAAGACTCTTCTCCCGACACATGTCACCAGGAAACAAGCAATGAATTAATTATTGAAGGGAGAAGACTCTGCAAACAAATCGGAAAATGGGCAAAAACATATAACTCAAAATGCAGTTTTCATACTGTAAGGAGCTAAGGATCAGAAAAATCCTCATGATCAGTTCAGAATACTGAATTAACTCTGAGTCTCTGAGACTTACGCAACCGAAAACATTTCGCCTATTTACGATTAGGACATCACAACACGAAAGTTTCTGCGAATATTTTATTATGTAATGACTGGCGTAAAACGCAAGTGGGAGTGGAAAATACGATGTCGTTTAAGTAAACGGGAATGTTTTCAGATCCTTAAAAGTGTAAAGCGAAAAAATAATTTTCCAAAAAAGCTTCCTGTTTTAGAATTGTTTTAGCTGGCATTGCTTTATTTTCGCGCACATATCATGAAAAATAAGCTTTATTTGCAGGAATAAAAGACCCTTGTTACGGATTGTGAGTAAAACAAATTATCATGTGTGCATATTTTCGTGTTTTGCACGAGTAATTGCTAGACACTGCTAGTATCATTTGGAACACAAGAAGATAAGCCTCTACAGAAGCTTCTTCGCCGAGTTGGCGTTCTGAATGCGGGCAAAAAGATTGACATATAAATATAACATGAATTAAATTGCGACACACTATAATATCTGATACTATTTTTATATTGAGGAATCAATTAGTCCTCTTATGCCAAAAAGCGGCTTGTTAGTTTATTGAGTATAAGAACTGAGATGAAGGAGAAAAGGTGCTTGAAATGAATAAGAGCGGGGTACTTGAATGAGTCTACCGCCAGCCTACACAACACTCCATCTCACAATTAGCAGAAGAGAAAAAATTGTTATTAAAACCGGCTACTCACAGGTTGAGAACCCGTTCTTTATTAACCTTTCGGTGCTAGAGGATTTTCATTCTGAGAATTCATGGCAAGTCATAAAAATGCATGTATTAAAGTGTAAGTGAGAAAGAAGAAGCACAAATATATCCTCAACGAGTCGGCCAGGTGAGCTCTGTTTAGTCGTAAGTACATGAAATTTGAAACAATCCGTGAAAAAAATATAGCATTGCACCGATAAAAAGCGCACAATGATGGGAACACGGAATTCATTGCTATACATGTGGTGGACACACTTTTCCGACCCCTCAATTGCGAAGGTTTAACATAGAAGTGCTTTTATGGCCATTTGAGTGCAGTTTGGAATGTGTGTTAAGTAAAAGACTTGGACAATTGGTGTAACAATGAAGTGGTCCTTTCTGCTTTTTCTTTTAATTCAATAGAGCAATTCTTCAAAGAGAGTGCCTTCTATCGGAAGCTGTGAATTGCACCAATGAAAACAATTATATGTCCTGACCAAACAACTCCAATAAAAAAACACTCAATTTGCGGGTATTTTAATTACAATATGCCAAAGCAATAGTTTCGTTTCAGGAAGTCAATTATTTAAATCAAAAATGCGTCATTTTCCGACGACTTTTTTTCAAGTCTAAGAAAACAAGGAAGGTGGCTTTATAAAGCGGGTCCATTTTTAGAAACGAGGTTAATAATATATCAGCTAACCCTTACGAGCTTAGTCTTCAGGGGTTTCAAGTGATTCATATTAAGCATCGAATAAAACGTCATATTGAACACAATTTCCACGCTGAGACTCACCTTTTATTAAGTTGGTGATCTATGAACAGCAGACAAATCTACTAGTTAAACCTTTGACGGACGGTCTTGTTTTGTTTCAGTTAAAGCTTTTTTAATCTGGGATAGTAGCAGAAGAAACAAATTCGTCTGCCAGTGTAAAAAATAATAATAAAGTTGGTCTTCTTTAAACTAATCAAATGTGTGCTACCTAATGCTTAGCCATCTGGAAACTCATAGAACATTGACATATATGAATACTGCACAAAAGAAGAAAGAAAAACTCTAGTTAGGTGAAAATGAGTTTTTTTTTGATTCACGCACATATTAGCAAATACAACAATAATCATAATACCATCCAGAATATAACACATATCGTTTACAGTGCATTTTTCTCGGTGTGGACGAAAATACATATCCATATTCCGTTGGTGAATGCAAACAATGTCAAATATGTTTGGAAGCTGATTTATTTGTAATCCGCATTTGTTTGAGCTCAAACATTGGATACTCTGAGCAAACGTTCACTGAAAGAATCGTTATATGAAGTCTACCATAAAATGATGAGTCGTAATGATATTGGTTCCATCGAGGACATGCTAATTAAGGTGACTCGTTCAACAGAATGGTGTTTTACACCATAACACGAACTAAACAAAACGGGCCTGAGTGCATTCGATATATGATTGATAACCGTATGTTAGTATCTCAAGAGGATAATACTTAGAATACAATTACCCTTTAAACTTAAAGAATACAGTATGCGTTTTTCTGTGAATTTAGATGTCTCTAACGTGTGTTTTCATCAATTTTGTAAATTTACATTTCCAGCTACGTATTTGCGAACGCTGATTTTAAAACGAGTAAGTGTAGTTAAAGAGCACAATACATATGTTCACTGTTCATCAACGCCATTGTTGTATTCTGATGCCCAATGTTCTTTGTTCTCTTACCCAATTTATTTATGTTAATGAGCCTTTTCTGCATTCGTATGGACTAATGCAACTCGCATTTGCGAACGACTGAACCGCGGATGAAACAATGCATGCTGTTATCTACATCGCATTTGGGTATCAACCTATAAGGAAAATTCGCTTAGGGTAATCTTGCATTTTCCTGAAATAGACGCCAAGCTAAAAACGTGGGAGTAATGTGTTATATTAGCGGAAGAAGTGCACGTACGTAGTACATTTACTAAAACACATTGATATTTCCAGTCTGATGAACTATAGAAAATATTATTTACAAACGTTTTCTGCGGAACGGCATAGATGCAATCCTTACTTAATTACCTTGCTTTAAAGGGGCAGGCCCACGAAAAAAGTTTCCATCAATTTAATTGAACAGAATGTCCGGAATTTTGGAAATATTACTAGAAAACCACATTTCTTTAAGCCTAGAACTCACAGAGGTATTCCGCGGCAAACAGTTCGGCCAGGTACCGTAGTCAGAATGGTTAAAGTACGCTTTTACGGTTTATATCCGTCCATTAGCATTCTTTCTCTACGTAATAATTGCTAAACGAATATCGAACATTCCTACGGTTTTAACGGTAAAGCCCTAAAAGAGCAAAAATTGATTCTGACTGCGGTACCTGGCCGACCTGTTTGCCATGGAATAACTCTGCGAGTTCTAGGCGAAAATAAATAGGGGTTTCACATTAATATTTCTGAAGTTCCGGACATTCTGTGTCAGTAAATTGAGGGGAAATTTTTTCTCGTGGGCCTGTCCTTTAAGCTGTACAGCGTTGATAGTGATCCAAGTTAAAATATTAATTAAATCAGTGGTTCAAAATGGACCCTGAAAAGAGGGCGCTGAGTTGCAAACACAGAACGTTTGTGAGCAAACATCTCTTGGGTGAATTTGATATCTCTGCGGCTTACAATAGACCTACACAGACCAGGTCCGTACGTGAAGAGCACAAACTAGCCGGCGCCACTTATGCAATGCTAATTATAATCCCGCGTACTTTGCGTCTTGACGCTTGTTATGCGTGTCCCATCTCAGACGGAATGGCGGAATAGTATAAGACCAGAGATGACTTAAGTGCGAAAACATCTAAATCTAATTGTCGGGTACATTTCACACACAATGAGACGGATGCGAAAAGCCAAAGTTAAAGAAGGTGTTGTTTCCTCACTGGCCGAAACGACCTTCTTCTTCATATGCGGGTAGATATTTGATCATCCACGCTAAGTTAGGAGAGCCTTTTTGATGGGAGGATACAACGAAACTAAAGAGTTTCGCGCGGCCAAAGTTTGGGGTGTTTCCCGCAAAAGAATTTGATGCGCGCGGAAAACGTTTTTTCACCGTCTCTGGTTGCCGTTTTGGTGCGGGAAACACCCCCAAATTGTTGCGGGAAACACCTTCAAAGCTTTGCCGAAAAGGTGCGGAAACGGTGCGGGAAAAGTAGCAACTGCAAAAAGAAAGCGGCTTGTTGGATTCGAACCTACAGTGTTGTTACATACTGTCTCTAGCGCCTTAGACCACCCGGCCACACAACACATGTGAGACCTGTGCTTGCGGAAAAATATTAGTACAACAACTGCACTTACGGCAGGCCCTCCGAGCGCTTTCAAAAACGTTACCGAAAAGGTGCGGAAATGGTGCGGGGACTCATCGGCTCTCAGTGTACACAAATAGATACCCATTCATTCCCCATCAGAAAAAGCGTGTTCGCAACACCATACAGGCTTTCTTGCTGATTCAATCCGTATGGTCTCTACTTGCTAGGACAATCTAGAGAAATTAAACTCGGTGCGAACATTGCGGAGCCAAGCTTCTGCAATTTTATAGATCGGAAAATAGTCATGTCAAAAGTAGACAAACCCATGAGCTACGTATGCATTTGCTTAAAAGGCTACATAACACAAAATGAAAAAATGCTCAGATTTTACCACGCTCAATGTATTGCTCAATGTATTCTTTTCGTCTGGGTTCACAACTAACACATTATGAACAAAAGCAAGAACACACCGTGGGAACCATTATGCTAATAACCGGAGTGGGCACACATGTGGGTAGAGGAAGGGGGGGGGGGGACGCAAAAAGCAACAAGGTTTTAGCATTATGCCCACCAAACAATCTAGTGGTTGATCTAATCAAGGTGCTCGCTGCTCAATGAGTGAGTTCAAATTATTTTCCGAGGTCCAGTTTGTGTGCTTCACATCAACTTAACAGAATTCACGAACAATCCGAGGAAAGAATGCAAACTAGACATAAGCGACACAAACTATAGTGTCCGAACTATGTATTGTACGTATTCGATGCTTAAGTAAGGCAAGGCTAGTTGATTAATTGCGTTTTCGCGAGAAAAAAATTAGTTTCGTGTCGTCTGTGTGTTTTCCGAGTGAAACTCTTAGGACCGCGTTTGTTTTCCTTCTCGCCAATGGAAACTGAACTTTGTTGAGGGAATTTGATTTTATTGTGGAGGGAATTTGATCCGTCCATTTATATCGCAATTCAATTCTTTGTTACTGGTGAAAAATAGGATGGAACAACAATTAAAACCATAAAGAAGACATATTCTATATGAATGTGGTGCTGAGATATTTTTAGAGTTCCATTATGCTTTGGAAATTTATTTCAAGGGGAATTGCACGAAAACAACAGCTCGGTGATTTATATATGCAGTGAAACCTGCATAGGAGTTCCCTCCTTTGAACGGCGTTCAGAAAACCTCTAAGAGTTGATAGAAGAGCCCTTGCAAAGAAGTGAAAGGGATTTATTTTTGTTTAATAAAGGTGTTTGATTGACTAGGTCGCTGGAATTACCTGATTTTATGTCTAATCTTGCCTGTTTATTCACGATATCATCATCCACCTCAAAACATCATCGATGACACTTTGCAAATCCCTTGCTTTTGCCTTATGATCAGTTGCTCGGGCTCGAAGCCTCTGTTTTTATGGTTTTCGCATATTCACTTTCAAAAGTGGCAATTAAGAGACGAGTTTGATCAAACAGCCAACAGATCTACGTTCGATTTCGTTATCAACTCGGCGAAAGCCGCTTCTTACGCGAGACCGATCCCAGTTCCAGTGCGCTTTTTCCGCTCCTTTTCCGCACTTTTTCCGCACATTTGCGCGCTTTTTATGCAAAACGTGCCCGGTAATAGTCTGGGGTGACTAGCTGAAAGGGATGAACTATGATATCCGAGATAGATAACTGAAGACTTAACGACAATCTCTATGCACTATTTAAATTATGCCCAGCAAGTTGTCTATTTGATAACAATTTTATCCTGTGGATTTCAGAGTATTGCTTGATATGTGTTCCCAAGTCATGTGAGAACGTTGCTCCTACAACCCTCTTTTTACTGGCCTGTTTTGGAAGTGTTGTTTCCAATAGTTTCCTAAAGTCTTGCCACCAATTGTTTTGTTCCTGTGTAATTATGCTACGCTTTCTTTCTTTGTTTACCACGTATATCTTATATATCTTTCCAGAAATGCGGGTTTTGTTGGTCTCAACTGCTATTTGGTTTATTACACTTGGATGTATGCAGGTGAAACCCCCCGAAATAACCACTACGGTAGCCCCTGTAACTACGACGACAGTTGCTACCACAACTACTACGGCAGCAAGTGAGACATAATAGTAATAATAACTATGAAGTAAAGTGGCATGTACGTTTTGCGGCCCTTGCTGAATAGGAAAAAAAAACAATTTAAGGTACACCAGCACATACATTTCTGAAGTGTGGTATTCACTATCATGAACACTTAGTTCATTATTTTCACGTAGGACGTGTCAGAATACTTGGTTTGGTGTGTGCCCTTCAATCTTTCTAAAATACGTAATGTACATCTAAGTATGATTTTCAGAGTGTAACGGTTGCCAGAACTCTTATCCTGCTGCCACAGTATGTCCTGCGCGTGCGCCCGATTGCCAATTACTCGGTATGCTTGAATGTTCCTATTCACATTTGTTTCTGTTTCTGGAATGTTCTGACCGCGATGATTCTATTTTGTCTAGGACCCAATGTGATGGTGAGCGTCTTCATGGATTCCAATCCGAACAGTGGAAATAAAGACTACGTGGGATGTCTTGTGGCAGTCTGCAGCCCGAATTCAGTACTTGGAGAGAATATGATCCTCGAGAGTGGAGGTGTTTCAACCACAGCGCAATCACTCTTGTGCAATATGGATGATCAATGGGTGGTGAGCGATAATTCCCTGAATTCTGTAGTTTATCACAAATTCATAAGCCGCATGATATGCGCAGAGTTATGCAAAATTAATGTGACTGACAATCGAACACACAACGATAGTTAAGACATAACTTTTTTACACGTAAACTATTTTCACTACGTTTTGAACTGTTACTTAATCGCTATCCCTGGCCACGAAGTGAACTAACTGAAACAAAAAACCCCCAGAGGAAGCCTGACCGTGTATTTCAGGCACGGGACCCCCGCGGAGTTCAGTTATTTTGCTAATTTTGTATATCCAACTGTCATTCAGAATACCATCACAAAAGCACCAGTCACATTTGATGCATTCAACTGTTGGGTTGACCCTGATGGCGATTTCTAATGACGATTCGCAGGAAAAGACCACTCAACAATGCCAACGCCTAATAAATTATATAATAATATTGTAGGTGAATATTACATCGTTGAGAATTAGGCGATGACTTTTTAAAATCATTTTAAAACGTAGTTTCATATATTAAAGGCAGGGTCACTTGGCATCGTTTGTTTATTCCTATTTTTATCAAGCGTAAACAATTCAAGGTCAAATAGATACTCACTTACAATTAGATGCATTTTTGTCTCAAGTCCCCAACCTTACCGTATAGACTAGACTGAGTAGAGAGAGCAATTTAAACAATAGAGTCCTCAGGCAATTACGGTCATGAAGTGGATAATTTTCCCCAGGGCAAGACAAGACTCTCTCGTTTCAATTGATCTCTCTACGTACTCTCGCCTGTACTGTAATCTATGATTTTTTTCTTTCGAACTCGAACCGAGCAGGTAGAATTTTACTAGTTTTCTAGTAGGTTTTTAGCCGGCCCGAGCTCGAAATACCAACATTTGTCGGAAAAAGCTCAGAAATGGACAAACAGACTGAAACCGAGCTCGGCCCGCTTATTTTCCGAGCTCGGTCAGAGAAACTAGGGATTTCCGGGCTCAGCCCGAGATCTTGTCGCAGAATATTCGGGAAATAGACGAAAAAAGCTCGGAAAGGTCTATTTTCTCGGAAAATACTCGGATAATATTAACGGAGATGTTGGGGATTTGAGACAAAAATGAGCATAAGTAATCGAGTACTCTAGCTTGTGATTTGATATTTGGATCTTTTGTTTGCAGTAGATAAAAATAACGAAACAAACTAACTCGTGAAGTGACCCACACCCGGCCGAAGTTCCCATACATGACTTTATTACTGTTATCAGACACAGCACCAGAAGTAATAATAATAATAAATAATAATAATAATAATCACAATAGCTGTTGTCATAATGCATTTCGGTCTAAACATTTATTGTTCACAACCAACACCATTCCATTTTGATGATCATGAAAATATACCAATATCTTATTATTACTAAACTATTGCAAATAAAATAAATTTTGAATTGTATACAACATGGTTGAACTGGTTTTACATTTGGTAAATGCAAATATTGAAAGTTGTCCAGAAATCATGGCAATTCAGTACCACAGTGGATTTCTAAGATTAACATTGAAAATAAATAATATATTAAAGATCGTGTGCATTTTCTATACTACGTTCATATCTACAGTGAAGCCACGAAAGTTTTTGAAAATGGAATTAATCTCGAGAATGCAATAGTTTGGAGAGAAGTGCATTGTGTGTTTTATCCGAAGAAAGAATCATTTTCGATTTTATTTTAAATTCACAAATGCACACAGAAATCACATTCTTCTTCAAGTAGTTTGCCTGCACCCTATTATTAAGTAATAACTAAGTAATCTCAAGCCGGAATAAATTCTAAGCCGGAATAAATACAGCCAACTTAACGTAGTTTTTCGAAAATGCGTTTTTCATTATTCTATAAGCAAATTCTGGGGCTGAGAATGATCAGCGATCAGATTTCGCGAGAATATTTATTTTCCAAAAGGTAGGAATCCCTTGACCATCTCCATTGCACCATTCACCGCAGTCTTAGCCTTTTCAACCTGCTCAGTGAGTCCAAGTTGTCCAATAAGACCTGAAATTATGTTTTATTCTGTTGCCGTATTAAACACCACTTCATTTTGATCCTGCATTTCCAAGGAAAACGTTTGTAAAATTCCCAAAAAAAAACAAAGAAATGGAAATTTAAAAAGGATTGGGGATGTTAAGATGCATAAAACTTCTAGGAATATATCGTCCGAAAACTTAGCATTATCTTGTTGATGCTGGTGTACTGAAACTTTAGCTGTATTCAAGAGATCATCGACTCTGATTAGACGCATTGGGGGTAGAAATAGGAATCATTTATCATAATCACAAAAAGGATAGGAAAACATTGACCAGCGGTGAGGAAACTTTCCGAGAGTACCGAATAAAAAATTGAGTGAAGACTGAAAAATGTAAAGCAAGACGGAGAAATCACCTGATTTTTTATGATATCGGTTGGCGATCACTGTAAACTTATTTTACATGTGTATTTATACCCAATTTCTTGGAAAAATCGAAAATCGATTTTAAACAGCCTTTTACAGGGAAAACTTCAGAACACGGCAGATTCGATTATTTAAACTAAAAGGGAATGTCAGCTTACTGTCTTCATCAGCGTGCATCTCGGCCGCTAGTTCTTCTGGGGTCTTCTTTCGTGCCGCTCCAATTCTGCCCTCCGCCATGTCAAACTGCGCCCCACTTTCGTCCTTCTTTTGGATGTTGTACTGAAATGATACATAGAAATACAAAAAGGGCCTTGCCATAGATGGCCTTAGAGATGATATCTGATCGACATAATTGATGCTTCTTCAAAAGAGTACACATCTGTAAAGAACCTTTTCGCGGATTCCCTGACGCATCTTCTCACGCTCTGCTTCCATTTTGCGATGTTTGTCCTTGCGGCGCTCCTCCTGCTCGAGACGCGCTGCGACGACCTGAACAATATGATGTTATAAAAGGTTACCCTAAATACCCCCAAGGTAAACCGCAACCCTGGTCACGGAACTGTCTTTGAACAGGCATTCATGATTATAAATATATATATATATATATATATATATATATATATTATACTGCAAAATGTTCACCTCAATGTTAATCTTCTCAAGTTCATTTATTTTTGGTGTATATAATATAAATAAATAAATAAATAATCGGAAACGGGGACAATTGGAGCATCCAATCCACCGCATAAATATTGAAGAATTACAAAACGGCGAATTTCGAAAAAAATATACTTACATTTTTCATTGTTTAAGACTCAAAACTGTGAGCTGAAGCAACCGAATGCGAAACTGAGAAGCTGATCAAGCTATTTTGTAACGTTCAAACGCCATCTTTTTGGTCTCAAAGGACCTACGCCCGACCATTAGCGTCATTCTATGTTTTATAGTACAGTGATAGTTGCGTCTTTCCAGTGTCAAGGTTACAAGAGGCCTGCGACATTTAAAAAAAGTTTACAGACTATATCACGTCACTTGTCTCACATCTTTTTGACAACTTCTATGCTTATTGCCAAGCTTATTACGTCAAAACTTTGTGCCATTTACAGGTACAGACAAATGGCGTATACTTTTCTTATCATATTTATGCGAATTGTAGTTACCGCACGCATCCAGAATATCATATCATATCTCTGGTTTATAAGTCTCTATGATAAGCCTCTATGAACAGCTGGTGCCCTTACCTCTGGGTCCTCACCGGTCTCAGTCTTCTCTCCCTCTCCTTCATTACCACCAGTCAGAGAATCGAGACCCCCTAAAAAAACCATAGTAATAGTATTACTGCCAGAATGGAGGCCAGAATCTATGTCATGTCTATGCCCAAAAAGTGTGTTCTGATTTCTTTAATAAAAACGTGGACCATTCGTAGCCGTCAACACAAGTCATCACAGCATACTCAATCTGCTTCCGTAGCAGCAGAAGCAGCATGAATGTTGCGCATTACATAACTGTGCGGAGCTTTAAATAAAATTTACCCTTGATGAGATGTACGGCATTAATGCCAACATGAGTAATGAACACTTGGGGTACGGGACTTGTCATGTTTATTGTTTATATAGTTATGGATAGGAATACACCACTGTCGAAATTATAGTAAATACTAAACAGTACTGTGCTCAGTTGCAGGACAGTTAGAATAAGCCCAGAAGAGCCAATTGATTGTGCCCAACTGATTCTGGTGAGCTTTACTTTTCTTTTATAGACACAGGTGCCGCTTGTACGGCAGTGATTACTACAAATGATGTACTGTCAGAGGATGACAATTAATTTGAAAATACTGCGCTGATTGTAGGTTCTAAGCAGTCGTTATGTGTCCCAAGAGGGAAAAAAATCGCGAAAAGTCTAGAATAGCTTCAAAAAAAAAGTTTCAAGTTTTTCACGCGAAATGTTGAAATGTATTTGAAATTGAAGTACAGTTTAGTAAGAACAATAACAATACTCAGGGGAACGAGAGTATATGTATAGCACAAAACAGTAAGGTGAATCCCAGCACTCAGATGCAAAATGAGTGCGAAATAACCAGTTGAGTATTTGGATTGCATATTTATACCCATACCACCCACCACCCATCGTGAAATAAATAAGCAATTTATTATTTGACAAATTGCCCATTCTGCTTCTGATTTATGGAGAAACACCAATTTCTGCTGTTTTTCAATTATTTTCCATAGTAATTAAATCGTGGCACTGTTTTCACAATTCCTTTAAAACGTCTACAAACCAGTTCAATTCCCGAGACATCCGTAGTACGTCGCATAAAGGAGGTAAGCTTTTGTTTCTCTTAATCTATGTTGTTTGTGCTGTTAAATGTTAACTTACCGTTCTTTGCCTTGAGTGCTAGTGATATTTTGCTGAACATATCATAGAATCGAAGAGCATGCGTTTAAAAGACGGGTATGCTAGCTGATCTATATTCACTTAATGATCATGTCCATATATATCGAAATTCGTATCGACGATGGGATGTCATGTGTAATAAAACGCAGTCAAAAATCTGTGTTCGTTGCCGAAAATCGATAGCTGATTAATGCACAAAGGCAGCGTTATTTATAAACGATCACTCACAAATTCACCATCTCATTTTGACAATCTCTTTTCGTTCATGGTTTTTAAGTAGTGAACTTTGTAACTGTGCCAACATACGGATTCAAAGCAAGATAAACTCGTCTGTGATTTTTCACATCTTGCGCCTTTTTAACTCTCTCAACGAGTTTCCAACCTTTTGGAACGGCATGTTACTCGAAACAATTTCGGAAATAATTATGCAACCCCACCATATTACCCAGCGCTGGTTTACATATGCCTGCCGCCTGCCGTAATAATACTGGTGAATCGAATCACTTCTGAGTCTGCCCCAAATTTATTTACCTACTTAAACACTATTGCTCGATTATTCCATACCATGGGTCTTTATTCCTCTAAAATACTTGGCATTCCGAAACGCCAAGCTTTTTCTTTCTTTGAAAAGGACAATCAATGGTTAGGGAGGGGGTTGAACCCTCTTTTTGGTTGAACGTGTAGCCTCTTTTCTATTCAAAAGGCAGACAGAGGTAGGGAGCGCGACTCCTTTATTCTAGGGGCCCTTCTATGGGCACCCGACGCCCCTAAGGGACCGTGCAGACAAAGTTTCCCATGCACAGCGGGCTCTATCTCTATCTCTTTTCCCTTCTTCCCTACCTCCCAGTCTGACTAAGTTCAGAATATTCATATTTTTTGTGTGTATCCATCGAAAGATTTGGGAGCGGGTGGGGGAAGAGGGGACAGAGATAAAAGAGCCAAACGTTTAAGAAACCAGGAGTTCTTAGAGAAATGAAGATGGCATATGTCATATAGTTCTATTTGCTTTCCCGAAGTTAACATGTAGTAAGAAATTATAAAATAACAACAATTGATTTATCATTACGCTGCACAAGCAGTTGAATTTTCCAGTTAAATACAGGTTTCCTTCTAGGCAACCAAAAAGGAAACACCCTTTATACTGAAGCGTGGTCCTAGGTATGATAAAAGAAGTCGCTTTTGCAGAACAACTAGAAAGCGCGGGGAAAACAGAGGCATAATGCCTACTGGTTGACTATGTATCTCATGGTCTATCACAAATGAGCACGAATCAAAAACATCTACGGATAACAGTGAAGACTCGCTCTCTTACGGCAACTATCTATGTATGTGTCTCGAAGAAAAAACTAAATGAGTTCAACCTATTCCACTACGAGAAAAAGTGGTCAATATGCACGGGTGTAGAGCAAATGAGAATTTATTAGAATCCTTGCAAAACCGCGCTTGCATCCGTATTGGTAATTCAGTCTCCGAAATTATGGTCTGAATGCTTGCCCTTGCCCAGATATTAGAAACTGTGAAAAATAGAAAGGCTAGCATAAACTGGATGCTCACACTAGCTAGCCATGGTTAGTGATATGGATATGGTAGCTTCATGACATGTTTCACCGTCCTGTCATTCCGATACACTTCCCTCAATCAGTTTCCAACACACGATTGGTTCAAATCGAATTCGAATTCTGTTTTTCGTTTGTTCGTGAATGTCCAAAACTATTGAGCAATTTTTTGGGGGCCATTCTTCAGCCGTTAGGTTGCTCTCTTGTTGTCTCTGCATTCCCAAGAGAATTTCCCTCAATATGCTCTCTCAAAATCTCACTTCTCTTATAAATCCAAGAGTCCTCCAACGGATTACGGTAGCACACTCGAAAACTAGAATCACATGTGTCTATATTTAATTAACCAGCTAAGAAATAACGAAAAAATTGTGGGAATTTTGAAACCGGACACCTTAGTGCAGTGTGTAAACACCAAAGAAAAGTTCGAAAACGTTCTGATTTAGAGACCACGTTAATGAATGGGGACTTATTCCTTGATGTGAAAATAGGCCAACTATTAGCAAAGCATATTGAATGCAACAGTACTTACAGTACTGTCCTTTTTGCAACATACCGAAAAGTAGAAAACAAATTTCTACGTAACCTGGGAGAAGGAAATCTGGTAGAAATGTCGGAAGAATATCAGGTAAAATGATAAGCATACATCCGTGCTCTTATCTTATCTTATGGTTTGCTTATGGTTTGCGCAAATGCTTTTTCGATCTTGTCTGCCCCCTCCAGCAAACTATTCCTTTTCATGTTTTTTTTCTGTGCCTCGTGGACCAGGGCCCCCGAGATTTGCTGGATATTCATTCAGATGTGATGTGTTAGTGCGCTTCAACGAACACAAATGAAAACGAAAAACGAAAAATGGAGCTTTCATTCAATGCGACATTGAAGAGAGAAGAAAAGCAAAACAGAGAGGAAGAGAGAAGATTCGGCAACGATAAATGTAATCGTGAAATAGGATTTGTATCCCGAAATTCAGAGCTGATAACTGTGGGCTCTAAAGCTAATTGATAATATGTCACGTATGTGAGTAACCTGGAAGTACAGACTTGGTAACAAACAAGCAATGGGCGTCCTTACATAATAATAATAAATATAAAGCATTTCAAGGTGTGACGTCCGGGAATCGATATAATTCAGGACAAAATGTTGATGGAAATTTTTTGATTGTAGAATGTAAACCAACTAATGCCTGACATAACCAAAACTAGAACTCTTGATTGGAGTTTTCCATGTTTGACCACGCTAACCGCTATTCTACAGTAGTTCTATCATACTTCTTGGCCCAATTTACTCAATTCAACTAAACTTGGTAACTAACAAGCAATGGGCGTCCTTACATAATAATAATAAATATAAAGCATTGTAGAATGTAAACCAACTAATGCTTGAAATAACCAAAACTAGGACTATTGATTGGAGTTTTCCATGTTTGACCACGCTAACCGCTATTCTACGGTAGTGCTATCCTACTTCTTGGCCCAATTTACTCAAAAACATTCTGCAATCAAAAAATTTCCATCAACATTTTGTCCTGAATTATATCCAATTCTGACTTTCGCGCTCGTTTCATGGTTTTCTCGCACTCGCATTCAAATCGAGTTTCTTTTTTCGAATAATTTCTTTAGTTCTTCGTACAAAACGTGTCACACTCCATTGTATGTATCCCCTTTAAAAAGCCAATAAGCATGTGAGATTGCTACATCTCTTAACCAGATCTCCGTCTACTCTAACCACGAGGTTCATTTGCTACAATTTGATTGCTTTTTGCTTTACATATACACACACTCAGCTCGCGGCTACAAAATGCTCTTCCACATTTCAATATATCGATCCCCCGAGAGTATGGAATAACAAAAGATTTTGCCTCTTTTTCGTCAGCGGTTGACATAGTGAAATAATGGAAGATTTGGATGAAAATATTTTGGCAAAATCGCACAACGCCGTTATATAATATATCACATATCATAATTGCCCCAAAAAAACGAAAATGAACGTAGGTTTCTGAAGAGAAGGCGTTTTTTATGTATACGTGCAATCCACATTTTTTTATGGTGAATATTCATAGAAGCTTTGTTACCCGGGTGTCTTCACAAAATGTCTAAAGATACAAACTGTTCAATTGCACTAAAAGGCTTTTCCATTTTTTTTTCCGGGGGGATAATTCCAAAATGACGGATGGGTTAAGAAAGGAACCGAGATGGAATAGAATGCATGATTAGCCTCGTTGCCTGGAGAAAGACATGGTCGCTACCATTAAGAGGAACATAATCACCACTCTACTGACAATCCTTGTTCATTTTTCATCGTCCTTAATGTCTATGTGTGAATGACTCGTGTCTGTTGTGACGTGCGTGTAGGTCTGTGCATGTATTTTTGTGTGCGCTTACATGATGTCTGTACGTACGTGTGCATGTATGTTTCCATGTGTGTGTGCCCGTCTGTATCCACGTGCTTTTTCAATGCTCGCTCTCTGATGCAATTATGCAGTCCGGAAATGGGAAGCGTTAAAAAGCAAGCGGTGTCCAATCTCAGTCAGATGGGCCTTCCCGCCTGATATATCTCTTCTTACATTAGGATCGTTTTCCGGCATTACCAACTTCAAAAAACTTCAAAAATGAGATTTCCTTGCAACGATCTTCAGCGATTGAGAAATAAGTCATTGAGAACGACGCAATTTATTCGTATTCTGTTTGTAAGCGTTGATTGCAATTCGATATTACGCGCAGTAAGAAAGAACCAGAAAAACGCACCAGTATTATCAACCGAATCAGTGGAATGAGAGGGCTTCATGATCGAGCAAGTAACATACTCGTGGTAACACACCCAAAGACTCGTATGCTCGAGAAACCGATTTACGGTATAGTAGCCATATGCATAACCGACAACATTAGTTCATTTGAGATATGCTACACTAAGATACGCAGCAAACTATTACTAATAAGCAAAGTGAGTAATACATATCAACTCCGTTACATAACTACTGGTGAAGGAGATAATCAATTGAATTGACTAATAAGACCGAATGAGCTAAATTGGATTTGTTCTTTTGGATGGGTTTAGTGCCGAATAATAGCAATGTTTTCTTCAGCCAATAATCCCCCATTACAAAAGAAAATGGCATTAACTACTTCGGCATGTTTTCATACTTGTGGGGCTCACGTGTGTTATTGAAGAATTGAGAGATAAATAGTTATTTTCACATTTGTGCATTGCTTCTAGAGAAAATGAGGCAAGAATTTGCCATACAAGAAGTGGCACGTTTCATACGTTGTGCTACAACTAAGATTTCCATGCAACTAGCCTTAGCAATCGCGGCGTACTTGAATAGTCATGCACCTACAACGCGAAAGTCGCACAACTTGGCGTTTCCTGGCCTGAGTAATTACGTGACAAACCAACCTCCGAGGGGGTTTCCGAGCATGGATCCGACGATCATGTTCATGATTGAGGCGGTAAGTCTGCAGAAGGACAGACAGACGTCGACGGATGAATATGCTCAGGGATAGGAACTAGTGTTGGCAGAGAAGGGACTCACACCACAGCACCGCCCCCAATCAACTATGGCCGCATAAGGCAGGAGAGGGGCTGGAGAAGAGCAGAACAGCTCGTTGAATATAAGGCACTGCATGGGGATCACGGTAGGGTGGATATTTAATGGTGCTCTCTAGGCTTAGGTACCAACCGGAAATTGGAGGCAATTATGCTCAATACCAATCACAGCTATGATAATTGTATTGATGGTGCTAACCAAAATTGCCGTACTAATACAGAGGATACGCTAAGGGTGATACAATTAGCCGGTTGTACACAAACATCAAATATGTAGAGATTAATGAATGTGTAATTCTGCCAGAGAAAAAAATCAGATTCACGAGTCTGTTGTCCACCTGGAAGCTCGACGTTGACCGTGTTGCCTTACTCTATAAGGCCCAAATCACCTCTTCAGCGAATCCGCTTGATAAAACGGTGTGCGCGCTAGCTACAATATACACCACTTTTGCAATGCAAAGTTGTTGCATCGCCATATTCATACATCTTGTAGCTAACCCTCCTGAGGCCATATTCACCACTCAATTCCCCATGGGGAATTCCCCGTCTTTTCCTCTGCGTGTCTCACTTTAGAGCGCTATTTTCTGTTCCCAGGGAATGGGGACAGAAATGACCTCTGATCGAAGCTCCTAACTGTTTTTTTTTTTTCAAAACAAGCAGTTATCTTGTACAGAGTCAAGAAAACGTAACTCTTGTGCACAGTGAGTTTTTGGCAGATAGCTATGTCTACAAGAAAAAGGGAAGCTGTTAGAAAGAACCCAGTGAGATGAAGGGAATCATCATGTTCCCCTGCTTTACAGTTATTGGAAATGGCAGATACACAAATGAATTTTTTATAAATCAAAATAAATGTTTCAAAATAAAAGGTGACGAAACTTTTAGGCCGGTCCTCTTTCAACATAGCCGGAGTAAAAACACGCTTGTTGAATCCGGGGAAATAACATGGGTCGTTGTTATAAGTGAGAGTTATAATAAAACGAACCTCAGTCATCAGAGACCTTCCGATGAGGCAGCGTTCTGAAGAATGCCTTTGTTTCCAAGGGCAAGAATTATGTAAGCAAGGGGAATCCGTAGTGATCAATTTATATCCCAGGTAATCTGTTGCTGGGAGCAACAAATCGCAAATTGTTGGAAAAATGAAAGAAATCGAAAATAAGGCAATCACAAATAAGGGTTGGGGTCATTTCACACCGTTAGTGTGTGCTTACTTTTATCAAGTATAGAAAATCCAAAGCCTAATACGGTAATATGGTCCCAATATCGAATCACACGTTCAGGTACTCGTTTAGATATGCTCATTTTTGCCTCAAGTCCATAACCTTACAGTATAGGCTGCCTGACGCAATTGCTTACGTCCATGAAATGGATAATTTTCCTTAGGGCAAGTAGAGACTATTTTGTTTCAATTGTTGTCTCTCTACTTATTCTAGCCAATACGGTAAGGTTGGGGACTTGAGACAAAAACGAGCATATCTGAACGAGCACTTCAGCGTGTGATTTAATATTGTGATCAATTTGAATTTTCTTACATTTGAGAAAAATAAGGACAAACTAGTGGTCGCGAAGTGACCCCCGTCCCTATAAAAGCAGTTGGATGGGCGCTGTCTGTGGTTGATCTAAGCGTTAGAGTTTGTCGGTCTGTTTACTTGTGTGTGGTCAGTGCAGGAGGTTTTCGTTGCGCCAATTCAGTTGAAATGCTGCTTACCTATGGAAAAAAACTTTAGAAGGCCAGTAACTTTACGAATATTCAATAACAATTATTATTTTAATTCCTTCCACTTGCAGCTAACCTAGTAATATTGTTGTCGCGCACATCAAACAGAAGATCAAATGTAGCTATGTACGTATAAATAAAATAGAGAAAATTCCAAGATCTCTTTTTGATTGTTTAGGAATTTAGGACTTCTTTCTCCGTGAAATATCATCATTAGCTTTTTGACTAGGTCTGTAAATCTTGAAAAAAAAGGATCTTGAAAAAGGAGATACGAACCACAACATTTGTGACAATTACGTATAATTGTTGTTCAAGGAACTCGTAAATAAAAGCTATTTTCCCATAGGCCGTGAAGATTACTACACGATGTTGTAGAAACAATGAAAAAGTAGAAAAAAATGGTTTTCAGGGAACTGGAGACACTAGAGATTTACCGACCACTAGTACTACGTATAGACTGATGCAATTGCTACCAGTAATGCTTCTCGCCTTCTCTTGCAAATGTTATTTGACCATTTTCCGCCGAAAATTTTTTTCAATTGTTTACACAAACCACACTCTTGATTTACTTGAAATAACAATACGCGAATTTATTTTCGGATTTAGAAGCCCCAACACTGTCAGTATTTTGACATGATAGTAGCAGTTACGATATAAGACCCGCCGAAAGTAAAGAGTTCTTGTTAGGTGAAGTTAATGGGCACATGATTGGATGAATACCTTTCATTTCGTTGAGCTTTCCTCCGACCATCTGTTTCATGACGAAGGACGCCATTTTGGACTGTGTGCGGGGGTTTCACGTCGCTTACGACCAGTCACGTCTTGCTGCTTTCTGTTGCCTTCTTCAAATATGATATTCAGTTTGAGAAAACATAAGCATTCCACAAGTTTTCAAAGCTGACACGATGTCCGTATAAAAAATAATGCAATGGAAACGAACCAATTAGACTTGGAAGTGGATAAAGCGCAAGCACGCAAACAGTAAAAAAATTAAGGGAGCGGGTATAATCCTTGAATTTGAACGTGCGTTCGCTTCTGATGGAAAAATAACTGAGGTTCACACATATCCCTGCTGGAAGTTCATCAACAGAACAATAGAGGAGAAAAAGGGAGCCGGAAGTGTAAATAACGTATGAATGGAGTGAAGCCCCTATAAGGATATAAGTGACGTTATTCGAACGAAGACCAAAAGAGAGTACTCGCAAATAACACCGGATGTAATAAAAATCGGTGATATAGTGTTGACGGGTAAACATACTTACAAGAAAAACATTAAAGGGGATATTTACCACCCATTCTCGTGAGTATATGAAAAAAGTGCTTGTCGGCCCAGTAGTTCAGTGAGAGAGAAAAAATGAGTTACGAGTAAAGAAACCTGAGGTGGTTCATGTAACCTAAAGATACTGATATTCCGGAATTCTCAAGAAAGCACGACATGACATATATGTATGTGCATCCTATGAAGAGTAACGTAGAGTACAAGTTCTCAGAAGTGATCTTGTATAGAACTAAGAACAAGAGCGCAACGGAAGAAACTACACTAGCCATAAGGAACTCTATGACTCGTCCATAATAACGGTCCACGGTGTCGTTGCAAACACTGCAGGGTGAAAAAATCCGAATTTTAACTTCTAACGGTTCATCAGGTCGTACGTCGCCTACAACTACTTTTCTATTGTGACACAGTGGATGGTGCTCCTGGTTGCGACCCTAGAGCTTTTATTCGCATTGAAATGCGCATCGGGAGGTAACATAGAGGTAAGTTTCCAATTACTGGTCGGTACTAAATTGGCCTTCGCATATTTAGTCGTGTTGCATAATAAAGATATAAGATAACAAACTGTTAATAGGCTATTAGCCACAAAGGAAAAAACAGGGCAGAAGCTAAGCAGCTCTATGTGAAATAGACAACAACGCCACTTGAATCAATATCAAGTAAATGTAAAGGTATACGCCTCGCAGGTGAATATAATACATATTCGATGAAGTTTTTCAGCATAGAAAACATGCTCACCTACACGCAAAGAATACATTGCGGTCACATATGTACACCAATGGAGCATAAGAGTTATTAAAATTTACTTTGCTATGAATATTCGTGCTAGTTAACTAGTATAGCAAAGTACTAACTTTCACAAACAAATTAATTACTACATAAGCCGCATGATAAACTCGCACTGAAATAAACAAAACAAAAGTGGAAAGTAGATTCATAGGCGATTTGATGCATCGATCTCCGATAGTTGAGGAATGCAGAGGAGACTTTAATATTAGAATAAGACGCTAAACTCAGTTTCACACAACGACAATCATGAATAAAGGGCGCGCATTGTTTATTAACGATGAAATCCAAAACCGATCTATCAGATTACAACGCTACCAAAAAAACGGGCTTTTTGCTGCCCCCGTCATTATGGGTATGCAACTAGCACCTGCGATCTAGAGTCTTCGTCCAGTGTGCTTCCGCATACTAGTCCTTTCAAGATCAGCGAAATCAGACAACAAGCAACCTTCTGCGCTTTCGTCCAATAATGGAGCAAATGAAAAGGTGCATCATTTTGGAATTGCATATTGGGTCCCAATTGGTAAAAAAAATCAACATATCTTTGATTGGGGAGGATCAGCTTACGGTGGAAAAAAGCAACGTTTTGTTTGGAATCACGCCTGCACTGCTTTCTGCCCGCGAAAGTGCATACAGAAAATCAACAAAAATCAACAATCCTACAATACAGACTCTTTGCGCTTTGGAGTGTCGCGACGCGCTCGACATTTAAGTATTCGTATTATTCTTACAATTAGCTTCAAAATGAAAATAAAAAAGAAGTGAAACCCGAGATTTCACTTTGAATAGTTTGGGCGTGCATAATCGTTGTTTACTACATGCGTCCTATTTGCAAGCGGCAAATTTTATTTGCACGTGTTTAAAGTGAATTTGTCACGAGGAATAATCGCCGCACAAGTGAAATCGTAATTTGTTTCAAATAGGCTGATTAGTGGCCTTTCTACAAGCATATGGGGACCTTTGTCCATGTATTTGAATAAATAGGTGAGCGCTGGGTAAGATATTCATGCAAAAAAATATTTCAATAGGAAGCAGTTCCGTTGACTTTGAGCTATGAAGGATGGCAACGAGACAAGTACCGGAAACTAAATATTCGTAGTTCATTCGAGTTAACGACCAAATAAAGGTTAACAAATAGATCTCGGCAATCTTACATACCTAAAAGTCTATCAAAAAATTATTTGCCAAACGTCACTGCGCAAACAGTATTAAAGGGGAAAGGCGACTGTGTTAAATTAGGCTTTAAATTAGATCGGCGCTGGATAATCAAGGATAATCAAGGCCCTGGTCTTGCGAAAAGAAACAAGTTTTGTGAAATCTTGCATTCTACATGTGAAAAGAACTTATGCACTTTGAAAATAAACTTTCCACACATTGAAAAGAAAAATATTTAGAAAATAAGAACACGAATCCTTACAAAACATCATGTATTCAAGCAAATCCAAAGAAAACAAAGGACCACCCAGACGAGGAAAAATATTGTACGTTGTGGAGTGTTGCCAAAACAAATAGGCCAAAAGGTGTCGTTTATTGCGGAGTTAATTGCTCAAACGTCTGGCGGTAATGATAAGAAAACACACTCTACCAAGCACACCGTTACGAACACCAATTTGATTCTGCAAAAGTTAGTGGTGACTACACTAAACCGTTTCAATTTAATGAAGAACGATTATGGAACGACAAGTAAAATATATGTTAAAGACATAATAATAGTATTATGCGCGTCAAAGGCGTGAGTGCTATCAATTGAGCTTGTTGTTTTCGTGGTGTCTCGCCCTCTCGCTCTATAAGTAATCATCAATGCTTTCACAATTCCAAATGAGGCCCACTAGCACATTTTCCTCCCTTCTTAAACACCATTTATGTGAAATTATGTCTTTGGTGTGCGCACGAACTAAGGGAAATCGGAGTGTCCGAATAATACATCAAGCACGCAATGCTTAAAAAATCAAAGAATTTTTAGAGGAATTTTGAAAAGAGGTGGTTGGGCATTTAAGATCTCAGAAGAAATATTCGTCAATTAACTTTCATTTGAGATTTACACTATGTATATGAAACAACACGAATATGTTCAATATATAGGAGCGGGAAAGGAAAACCACGAAGAGTGCACTGACAATCAACAGGTTAAATTTGAATATAAATCGGAAAATTATTGCAGCATTACAAGAGACCAAATACACTGCGGGTTTACGAACATCAATCGTCTTAACCCTTTATGCGCGCGATCGGCAAAGTCTCCAGCCAAAGTGCGGTCTTTTGTATGATGGATAAATAATTTGTGTGTATCCAACAGAATTGGATTTGTATGTGGAATTGTTGGGGCAATTCTTCGTCTATTAGGGAGGGCCGGGCGTATACTGGCCAACAGCAATAAAGTATGCGTGATACTAGGGCCTCAATTACTTCTTCTTCTTCACTGTTCGATGGGACGATGACCTCACAAATTACAATTGCCGCATTCATTTTCAAGTGAAATGACTATAAATGTCAGGTAGGTTCAAGCATATAAAAGAAATCTAGGCATTCATGAAAATGGCCTCTCACATAATGCGAGAGGCCATAAGTATGAAGTGGAAAATCTAATGCGGAATCAATTTTGGAAAAAAAATAAGCCATGAACAGTCTTAGTTTATAAATGTTCAAATCATCATTGTATGTTTCCCGGGGGCCTTTTCAATTAAACAAGATTAACTGTTCACTAGTAATTTGCACAGCATAATGTAAATAATTAACCACACTATTCAGTTTTTAACGAAAATCTTTCTATGTTTTCCGAGAATTAGACTGCTCGCATGTGGTTCAGAAATGAAGGATCTTGAATAAGCCTAGTGGATCAACTAACTAATTCTGCATGTTTATCTGACAAATTGAAAGATACGAACAAAAAACTCGTAAAGGTTGAAGTTACGCATAAACCACAAATGTAGCGATATTGGAATAACTCAAATTATACGGAAAGAACTAGTGAAGTATATTGTTGCAGCACCAGTTTTTCATCTAGAGGGGATTAAAGGATTCAGCCGACTGCCTGTTTTGAGTCACAAGACCACGCTGAATACCGAGACATTTGACAACAAAAATATATGAGAATACCTTAGTTCGAAATTTTAAATCAATAAGTTACTTCAAACAGTCTTCCTCCTAACAGAGATAGTTAAATTTGGCGAGTGACAACCACGCAACAATACATGTGAACATATAACTTAACTTGCAATGTAATCTAATGTGTAACTTTCACTTTGTGTTTGAGACTAATCAATTTACAACTAAGAATAAGTAAGAACTTCGATGCAATAAGCTGAGGGCTAGAGAACTGTGTGTTGTCCGTTGAAAGCAGCAATTATCGTCAAATTAGAGGGTGTTCCAAACGAAATGAATTGCGAGCAAGCTTCAGGCTAGCGAGATTGTAATCGATAGAAATGTATGCGGGAACTCTCGAATCCACCGAACCACATTACCATTTAGCAACACCTATTTCTGATACATATAGTTGCATAATGTTTTCCGCATTTCCAAATACAAAAATGGTAGGACAATCACTACGACAAATAATAGCCAATAGGAATAATTATGATTTAGATGACAAACCTGTACATTGATTACAAAGAAGCGTAACCCTCTCAATTCATATAAATATAATTAATAGTAATGAGGCTACTTGTGAAAAATAAATTCATTCTGGCAAAACGCCCAACACGAGCTACCAGGAAAGATGTTTCGTGGTGGGACCACAACTGAATTGAACTGCCCCCTAACCCGAACGTTGCTAATGTTTGTTTATCATTTAAAGTAGGAAAGTAAAGCGAGATTGGGAAGTTCGTTACTTTACTAATTAGCATTAAAACTAGGGTCTTGGCTGTCGCTTGCCATTAAAATTAAAATCATGATTAAGGCTAATTGTAAGTCAGCGCCCAATATTTTCGCTGAAGTAACTTTCTACGTTAGTACAAGAGGTGAGTGCACCTTTAAATCGTATGTGAGCATACCAAATAGAACAGAAGTAATGAAATATATAAAATTTTATTACGACAAGCACATAAAAAATCTGCTTATTAAAATATGCATGCGTGTCAATTCACAGGAGAAAATATAAATGACTGAGAGGAAACTTACAAATTCTGATGGTCAAGTTTCAAAGTGATATTGCCGTTGGAGGCTCATTTTCAAAGGCACATAATAAACTTTAGTATAATAAAATCAAAAGATAAAATAATATAAAATTTGATTATAGGATAAAACGATAAAACCTATAAGAGATTACTCCGGTAAAAAAGATAAGAAGTGTAAAACTGCAATATGGTACAAGAATAAAGATAAAACTCGGTTAGCCTGGCAGCACATTAAGTATACAAAGATGGCTAGACTAAAACTATTGTCTAAAGTGCAGTTAGATAGAGTCTATCGTACCTATAACCTAAGCATGATCATATGCATCAGCCTCGGTATCAACATCGGCGTCTGCCTCGTCCTTGGAGATCTGAGGCTTGTACTCATCATCAGAGACCTCAGGCTTGTCCTCATCCTGGGCTACAACAGGCTCGATGAAGTCGTGGTTATCCACCTTCTGTTCATCGTCATAGTCGTCATGCTCACGATCGTCATCAGCGGCTACATCGTGATCCTCTTCGGCAGTATTGTCATCACCTTCTGACTCGCGAACGCCATCAACACAGTCAGGCACCTAAGAGGGTTGTAATCAGAAAATCTGTCATGGGCATGTTGCACAATTTTATTAAACATTAACAATTCACTGCTAATAAAATCTTCCAAGGTGTTCTCAAATTCCACATGCTTTTTCCAAATAATTGACGCATTTTACTACAAAATGAAGACTCACCGCAGATGGCCAATCGCACACAGACAGATCCTTGTTGAACAAAGTGCCTGGGGCACAGTCCATCTGCACCTTGCGGTTCCAAACACATCGGTAGAAGATGGAGCAGTTGTGAGCGTCTTCAAAGTGGGCACCGTGTTCATGTCCATCACATCCAGTAGCGTCTAAATAATATAAGCGTTATCAGCTAACATAATAGTCTATGAAAACAAAACAGCTTGTACAATTTACGTGCACTCACCTTGGGCAAGAGGAGAGGCTCGGGAACACTTCTCATCCGTTGCATAGTCGCATTGTTTAGTCTTTTCGTTGAACACAAGGCCACTGGTGCACGAACGGCGGTCGATCATACGTCCTCCCAGACACTGAATATTCACAGATTATGTCAGAGTTTCACGCTAAGACAAATGATAAAATTTTGAAACGCATGTATACCTGAACAATTCCAGAGCACTCTGTGGGATGTCTGTAGAGGCCATCTTCCCTGTCAGAACAGAAAGTTCCTGGTTCTCCGTCGAAAGATCTGGCTGGAGTCTGGACGGCAGTATTCGTCGATTCAGTCTTCTTGAATTCAGTCATTGTCGATTTGTTGACCTGTAACGTCAGAGTTGGGCATCAAAAGAGGAGGAACAAATACAGTTTGTTATACTGGATAGGATGGTTACCTGTGCACGGCACGCTCCAATAGTCTTCTTGTTGACACAAGCGTTCTTGGCCTTTGAGAAGACGTGATCACGTGGGCAACGCTCAATGGTTGGGCGACGCCCGCACACGGCATAGGAACGGCGACACTCTCCGAGGAACCGCTTATGTCCAGACTTTGCACCGATACAAGCTTCGCGAGCAGACCTAAGATAATAGGTTGAGGGGGACCTCAGACGAACAATACGTTGTTATGCTTGAGACAATTCTACACTTAATGCGTAATATTAGTAACATAATTGTCTGGGATCAGACCATCACAAACATCACGAAAACTCACGTTAATCCCTCTCCCATTTCAATTGCAGCAAGAAGTTCCTTGAAGTGCGAATGTCCACACAATTCAGAGGGCACACATTCGTACAGAATGTGATCAAACAATTGAGTGGAAGAGCAGTTGACAGCGCGAGCGAACCCATCTTCGTGGCACACGGCATAAGTGATGGAGCAAGCAGCAACAGGGAACGTGGGATGGGCCTCGGGATCACACGGCAGACCAGTGGTTAGGGCAGATGCAGTGGCATCGTCGATCACGGCTAAACCAAGAAAGCAGGTAATTATCATAAATAGCGTAATTATAATAAATAACTTTTCAGTAACGTAAGTTTTAATTACCTGGAAGCGAAGTTGCTTCATCATCAACAGAGTCCTGGTCGCCATCAGTGGATTCGGGAGTAAGATCTTCGATGAACTCGCCCTCAGACTCTTTCGTCTCGTCGACAGTCTCGGTAACGCTTTCCGACTGCAAGCCAAACGTTGTAGAGCACGGAAAACATTTAAGACTGACATTTAGGCAGGAACACAAATTCTTACCATATCGTTCTGATCACTTGCAGGAACGGAGCACTCTTGGATGGCCTCCTTGGATATGCAAGACTTTGAAGCGTCATCAAACACGGTTCCCTGGGAACAAGTCATACGAAGAGGGCGTCCATCAAGACAAGCAATGAACTCCTCAGCACAAGCCGCGCCAATAATCACATCTGATCCGGAGCATAGGTCATCGGACTGAAAGTATCATATTTAAACTTGGATGGCTATGACATGAGAATTTGTTTAAGGAACACAAATTGAACCATCATTTACCTTGAAAGTTCCTTGGTTCATAGCAGACTCGTCGCCGGCGACATCTGGGACGATCACAATGGGCAGTACACGTGTGTTGGTATTGTCGACGTTCTTGTCCTGCTTGTTGTCGAACTTCTCGACCTCTGCGTCCTTGTCGGAAACATAGTGTCGCTTGTCGTTAGTTGGTACGGTAACCTCGCTTTCACGCCCTGCACTTTCGAAGATCTGGGAATCTGGACGATGGGGGATGGTAGATTCTGTGACCATATCGGAGTGCTTTTCGAAATCAGGCTGTGTAGCATCGGTTTTCCAATCATTCGAGTCAACAGTAGACGGCACGAACACTTGCTCAGAAGTCGAGTCCTCTTCAATTTTGGGTGCGTAGGGGGCGTTCGTAGCAATCACCACTTCGCTACCTTCGTTAAGAACACTGCCCTCATCCGAAGCAACAGACGATGGAATCATCACAGGACGATGAGGAATGATGCTGGCATCAGTTCGTGTAATCTCGACTTCTGGAGCATAGCTCGTTTCGTCTTGGGACGCCACTTCCTAAAAAAGACAACATTGCAAGGATGCAAAAAGCCATGGAAAGACAATATGAGAAATTCGAAGAGAAACCAACATGGAACGTCTTATCCCCTGGAGAGAGTCTTTCAGTTTGTTCACTTTCCGTTGGGACACCTGTGTGCTTGGATCCACCATTTGTGTTCAAGTAGTCTTCATCGGCAGAAGACTTAGACAGTGAATCGCCATCGGATGATTTCTCAGACGAGGGGACAACAACGAACTGAAAGCAAAGTTGATAGAAATCAGTTGGATTTGATAGTAGATGACGAATCCCAATTTTGCCCAGAAACACTTACGGAAGGCCTGTAGGGTTGTTCGGAGTCCATAGCTTCCTCCCACTCAGAAATTGACTGCTCTTGAACTGGAGACGTCGATACGGTGTCATCGCCAAATGAGTTCTCAGATGGGGCAGTAACGATCTGAAAATGAATCATTTTGTATAAGGCACTTTGTCAGACAATTATCTTACCAAATTTAGCCATACACTAAACGTACGTTAGGCCTGTAAGGCTCATCGGATCTCGGCATTTCACGGCCCTGTTCGGAGACGGACTCGGACGGCCACGACTTCACAGTTGCACTCGGGTAAGAAGAAGACATCTGCAAAGTTGGTATTTGGCTTACATAAATTAAGGTCCAGCACGGTATGCATAGTTTAGCTAGAAAAAATGTGGCCAAAAAACCAACATCGAACTGTTTGTATTCCACGGCAGGAATAAGTGTTCCAGGCTGTTCGTTGTCCACAGTAGCCGGGGTGCCATCGTTTACATACTGGTCTTGAGCGGCCGAAGATTGCGGTACAAAGTCCACACCAACTGGTCTCTCAGAGGCCGCGACAACGAACTAAAAATAAACTTATTTATCTCTATTATCCATCTATTTATTAATGTTGTGTTTAAAATTGATTAAGCTTACTCTTGGATTGTAAGGCGTATCGGATCTCAAGTTTTCAATAGTTCCATCACTTTCAGGGACTGATTGAGACGACCACGACATTGGCACTTCATTTTGAGGAGTAGCAGTAACCTGTAAAGAGGCAACCCATCAAATATAGGTAATACCACTCGGACATGTCGCCTGGAATAACATAGGCACACCGATTCGCACCTGTGGTACATAGGGCCTGGAGGACTGATGATTAACACTGTTGTCAGCTCCTTGCCCGGCGAAGGTCGGCTGAGCTCTCACACGGTCAGATGAAGCATCAGATCTTGTCGTTGGCACAATCTAAAGATATATATTGGAATCTTTTTGTTCATATTATGTGTGAGACTCATCTAACTGCAGGGAAGTATGCGTACCTCTGGTCTGTAAGCTTCTGCTTGGTATGTCTCAGATTGGGCAGAATCCCTTACGTGCGTTGGCTGCTGTTGTGCCACCGACACTGGCGTAGAAACTAATGACGGAACGATGGGAAGTTCCTGAAGACCGGTTATCTAAAGGGCAGTAGAAAACATTTTGATTCATGCGACTCCAGTTTTGGGAGTTTTTGGCAACGAATATGAGGGGTTGACTGTTGAATAGAGAAAACCACACACCTGCACTCTGTAAGAATCAGCCGGAGCGGCAGCAGTCTGACAAGCTGACGAACTGTCGACACAGGCCTGAGATGCTTCGTCGAAGTGCAGTTCAGGTTGACAGTTGAAGACGTGCGCAGATCCATACGAGCAGATCACAAATGTTCCAGCACAGTCAATGCGGTAACCTCCATCTTGGCGTCCAACGCATACTGAAGGCTCGGCTGAAATAGGTACATTCAACCAGTGAATTGAACATGATTTAGCAGGAAATGAAAAGAACAATGAAAGAACCTCTCTGGATAGGCATGGGTACATCGACGTTCTGGGGCACAGTCTGTTCTGCTGAGTTTCCAGGCGCACTCCAAACGTTCGTGTGGACAGTCTGGGGTCCGTTTACTGCATTCTGAGTTTCCACCGCGTTTTGGGCACCATTCCAGACGTTACTGGGCACTATCGGCTGTGAGGGTACATTGGCGACATTCTGAATTTTCAGCGTCATATGGTGTGTGGGAATGTAAATCGGCACAGTGAATTAGGAATAGAGTTGACAAACACTACCTGCACTCTGTAAGGATCGGCTGGGGCAGCAGCAGTCTGACAAGCTGACGAACTGTAGACACAAGCCTGAGATGCTTCGTCGAAGTGCAGTCCAGGTTGACAGTTGAAGACGTGCGCAGATCCATACGAGCAGATCACAAATGTTCCAGCACAGTCAAGGCGGTAACCTCCATCTTGGCGTCCAACGCATACTGAAGGCTCGGCTGAAATAGATAAATTCAAACAGTGAATTGAACATGATTTGGCAGGAAATAAAAAAAAACAATGAAAGAACCTCTCTGGATAGGCATGGGTACATCGACGTTCTGGGGCACAGTCTGTTCTGCTGAGTTTCCAGGCGCACTCCAAGCGTTCGTGGGGACAATGAGATGGGGTCCGTTTACTGCATTCTGAGTTTCCACCATGTTTTGGGGCCCATTCCAGACGTTACCGGGCACTATCGGCTGTGAGGGCACATTGGCGACATTCTGAATTTTCAGCGTCATATGGTGTGTGGGAATGTAAATCGGCACAGTGCATTAGGAATAGAGTTGACAAACACTACCTGCACTCTGTAAGGATCGGCTGGGGCAGCAGCAGTCTGACAAGCTGACGAACTGTAGACACAAGCCTGAGATGCTTCGTCGAAGTGCAGTCCAGGTTGACAGTTGAAGATGTGCGCAGATCCATACGAGCAGATCACAAATGTTCCAGAACAGTCAAGGCGGTAACCTCCATATTGACGTCCAGTGCACGTTGAAGGTTCGGCTAAAATATATCCGTTGCATTAAGGGTGTGAAATGGTATATCCATTTAATTATGTAAAATAAAGAACGAAACAATGGTGGAACCTCTTTGAATAGGGAGCTGTTCACCGGTTGGTTGCATCGTCTGTCCTACTGTGTCTTGGGGCGCATTCCAGATGTTAATGGGAACACTTGGCTGGGAAGGTCCATTGACAACGTTCTGAATATTAAAGATTACATGGTGAGAGAACAACTAAACACACAATGAATTAAGAATTCGCAAAGTTAACAAGCACCTCAGACTCGTTGAAAAGATCGACGACAGGCACATCCTTCGCATTGTAACTGCCGGCATTGAAGTTGGAATCTTCCTGGACAAAGTTCGCCTTCGGTGATTGTGGGCTATTGTAGAAGGTATCCACAAAGTCAACAGGTCGGTACTCGTGAGGTCTCGGAATCATTGGACCAGCTGAAATTTAAGTGTTTTGAACCAATAAGTCAGTCAGGCTGTCACTATGCATAGTTAAGAAATTACTCACCAACTGGAGCGGCTCCTGTGTCAGCCTGAACCCGTCCATCGCACTCCGCAACCTGTTCGGGAACATTGCAAACGGCAGTGGCAGCGTCAAACACAAGACCGTTGGGGCAGTTCGTCACATAGGATTGACCATTCGAACACGTGAGGAATGAACCACTGCATCCCATAGTGTAGACTCCATTTGGACGAGCTGCACATGGACCAGAAGATGCTGCAAGAGTTGCAAAGTCACATTTTACACATTTAGTTTTAGAATACATAACCATTCACAAAATAATCCACAGACTCCGTACCTTGTTCTTGGTTGGAAGTCAGAAGAACGTCCTGAGCAGGTCTGGGAGCAATATTCTCACTCTGATCATAGCTGTCGTCGTCCTGGATTGGGTGCATATGTTCTTGGCGCACTTCCTCAACAACTTCCTGATAGCGAGCCGAGTCTTGTTGTTTCTGAAATAGCGGATGCTTTATTGCAGGAATGAACTAATTTAATAATTATTGGAAAACAACGATGCTTACCTGTTCACCGTTCCATTCGGACTCCGGCTGGCTGACAGTCTCCTGGAAAGTCTCAGAAACCTGCTCGCTCTGGGTTTGGTACTGGTCAATTGGTTGTACTCTGGCAGTAGATTCAGATTCCCTTCCACACAATTCGACGCAAACCTTGTTGACTGCATCGAAAGTTTCACCAACTGGGCAAGCGGCTACCTGAAAGAAAAATATTGATTGCCAGATATATTGCTTGCCAGGATAGGATTAAATTGATTGCCGGCGATAACGAGATCTCAATTCAACTAGGTCATTAACTCTCACCTGAGCCTGAAGATTTTCGTTGCAAAGGATAAAGTTGTGATGGCAGTGTCCAACGGCAACAGTTTGCATTGCACTTCCTTGTCCGCACATAGAAGAATCAGCTGCAGAGGGATTAACAGGAGCATAACGCTTGGAACGAGCGACTTCCTCATCTTCGATGCCAGATCCCTCATCGACCACTACGCTCTGCTCCTCGATCTCGTCGTCGACAATGGTGGTGCTGGTCTCCTCGTCGACAATGGTGGTGCTGGTCTCCTCGTCGACAATGGTGGTGCTGGTCTCGTCGTCAACAATGGCTGTGCTGGTCTCGTCGTTGACAATGGCGGTGCTGGTCTCGTCGTTGACAATGGTTGTGCTGGTTTCAGCTTCCTCCTCCCTGTCATCCTCATCAACAGTGGCGATCTTAGCTTGTTCAGCAAGAGCTTCAATGATGGGCGCTGTTGTCGTTTCAGGCAGTTCAGCATCTTCTTTGACGGGAACATCCACGCTTCCTTGCACCTTGGAGCTCCACTTCTAAAAACATCAAATAATCATTTCCGTACAAGAGATCAGTTCTAGAACATAGCAAGAGCAAGATATCCACAAACCTTGTCCGCCTTATCGTGCTCTTGCTCCCAGCTGTCTTCTTCGAAACTATCCCGACGACGATTGTCGCCACGTGTGAACACCGCAGTCAGCTTCTTCTCGCTTACAGATCTATGAAAAAGCTGGTGAATAGCGAATTTAACGAAACACTATTTGCGATTATGATGTAGGAAAAAAAGAAACAACCTCTTCGAATCAGGGAAGAATCGATAAATGGAGTCAGTGAGGCGTCCCATCTTCTTGTCAAAGGCATCAGGCAGGCGCACATTCTTCACATAGTGGCCACGCTTGGGGTAGAACGGATTGCTCACGACAGTGAAGTGTGGCTCGTCTAAATTTGGAGAACCTTGAATTTGTCAATGCGGATTTGGAAGCAAAACCTGACGTAGTAAGTATCGCTGACTAAACCATGGGAAACTCACCTCCTCCAAAGATATCAAATCCATTTCTTCGGCTTCCATGGCGATGTCTGCGATGATGATGGCGATGACGCTAAAAGTAGGAATCAGTAAATGGCAGCCTCACTAAGACTTAGTCCTGAGGGCTGTAACCATCATATAACTTACTCCATTGGGAATCTTCTTCATAAACTTGTGGCTCTTGTAGAAGGGATTGCTGATAACACCGTCCGGGTAGAAAGGACCGCGTCCTTGGAAGTCGTCCTTCAAGTACTGCAACGAGAAGGTGTTTGATTATGAGTTGCGCCGTCTGATATATTGTAATGTAAGTTCAAATAGTATACCTTGCTATCCTGCTCTTCAGAGCTGTCCGAAGTATCATCGTCGTGTCGTCGTCCATGCCTCACAAACACCTCATTGTCAGAATATCCGTAGCGAACATAGTCAATGTCCTCGTGGTCGGCATTGTTGATGTAGACGGGCTCATCCACCTTTTCGCCCTCTTTGTAGCAAGAAGAGATCAGGAACGGCATGCGACAGTCCAAGTTGACAGGATCAAAACGATGGTTCTGAACATAAAATACTAATAATTGTGACCGATAGAAGAGAAGGTCAAGGATGTAGATAAATGTGTTGTTACTCACCGCGGGGCACTCCTTCTGGTCAAAACTCAATCCGTCGCGGCAATACAAGTATGTAGACATGCAGGCTCCACGAGGGTAGTTTGTTCCTCCTTGACACAATCCTTTCGACACAGACACAGGAACATTAATTCTAAATATAGATTGTCAGATACTTGCCAGAAAAAAAGTTCGCTGGTAGAAACAAACGCAAAAACTTACGGTGCTGAGGCAGGAGTAGCGTAAACAGGGGAATTCGTCGCAGAAGTATCGTAGTTTTTCTGTGGGCGACAGGCAGAGACATCGTACATGCATAGACCTAAAAGTTGTAAAATTAGAACAAGGTCACGAAACTGAGATTTCTTGATTTTTATAACAAAACCCATAACTAACCATATTTGGAATCAAACAGCGTTCCGGTCGGGCACGTCTTCAAAAGGTATCCACCGTTGCGGCATTCCGAGAACGAGGATGAGCAGAGTACAGTTGAGAAGCGCTGGCCATTGATGCACGATG